>PVKV010004004.1:0-31982 GCA_004027835.1 Alouatta palliata | reverse complement strand
AGTTTACCTTTGAAGGTCACCTATATCCAGGAACTTGGGTTTTGTGAGACACCCTGCATCTCTACTTAATAAAAAAAAAAAAAGGTTGGGCTCAGTGGCTCACATCTGTAATCCCAGTGCTTTCTGAGGCTGAAGCAGGCTGATTACTTGAGGCCAAGATTTCAAGACCAGCGTGGCCAACATGGCAAAACCCCATCTCTACTAAAAATACAAAAATTAGCTAGATGTGGTGACATGTGCCTATAATCCCAGCTACTTGGGAAGCTGAGGCACAAGAATCGCTTGAACTCAGGAGGCAGAAGTTGCAGTGAGCAGAGATTGTGCCACTGCACTCCAGCCTGGGCAACAGAATGAGACTTGGTCTCAAAAAAAGAAAAGAAAAAGAATAAAAATCCCCCTTTTTGCTTAATACGTAAAGTTGGGGTAACTACTCTACCTTTTATGGCTGATTTAGAAGGATCTGTAAATTTTGTAAAAGCATAAAGGCTTTAGTACCCTGTCCGGCACATAGTAAATGCTACGTAAGGATTTATTTATGTTTGTTTTCTGTTACTTGCAACCAAGAATATCCTAAAGGAAAGATTCAAAGGGCACACCCAAATTCTGTGGGAAAGAAGGCTATGAACAAATAACAGTGCCAACCATGGGTGCAAAAAAGGGAGGCAACAAGGTTCTTTTTGCCTGCTGCCAAGATGGAGCTGGTTTACTGAGACAGGAGAATTGCAATAAAGAGTTTAATCTGCCACGCGTGGTGGCTCATGCCTGTAAGCGCAGAACTTTGGGAGGCCGAGGTGGGTAGATCACGAGGTCGATAGATCAAGACCATCCTGGCCCCATCTCTATTAAAAATACAAAAATTAGCTGGGCATGGTGGTGGTGCCTATAATCCCAGCTACTCAGGAGGCTGAGGCAGGAGAATCACTTAAACCTGTGAGGCAGAGGTTGCAGTGAGCTGAGATCGTTTCACTGCCCTCCAGCCTGGCAACACAGCGAGACTCCATCTTAAAAAAAAAAAAAGAGTTTAATCATACACATAAAGCCAGCTAGCTAAACAGGAGAACAGAGTTTTATTACTCAAATCGGTCTCCCTGAAAATTCAGAGACTAGGGTTTTTTAAGAATAATTTGGCAGGCAGGGGGCTAAGAAGTGGGGAATACTGATTGGTCGGGTTAGGGATTAAATCACCTGGAGTCAAGGGGGTTCTTCTTGCTGTCTACAGTTCCTGAACTAATTGAGCCAGATTTCTGGTTTGGGTGGCACCAGCTGATCAGAATGCAGTGTCTGAAAAGTATCTCAAACACCAACCTTAGGTTGTACAATAGTGATGTTATCCAGAAGAGCAACTGGGGAGGTTAGGAGTCTTGTGGCCTCTGGATGCAAGACTCCTAAACCATACTTTCTAATCTCCTGGCTAATTTGTCAGTTTCACAAAGGCAGTCTCGTCCCCAAGAAAGGAGAGCCTTTGTTTGGGCAAGGAGCTATCATCTTTGTTTCAAAGCTAAACTATAAAGTAAATTCTTCCTATAGTTAGCACAGCCTACACCCAGGAATGAACAAGGGCAGATTGGAGGTTAAAGGCAAGACAGAGTAGGTTAGGTCAGATCTCTTTCACTATTATAATTTTCACAAAGGTGGTTTTAAACATATGTATCGTATGTAATGTGCATTGCATCACTTGGACACATATTTTGACATTTCTTTTAATGTTCAAATTATTATGACTGAGTTTTTTTTGTTTTTTGAGACGAAGTTTTTCTCTTTTGCCCAGGCTGGAGTGAAGTGATGCAATCTCAGCTCACTGCAATCTCTGCCCCACCAGGTTCAAGCGATTCTCCTGCCTCAGCCTCCTAATTGGCTGGGATTATAGGTGCAAGCCACCATGCCTGGTTAATTTTTGTATTTTTAGTAGAGACAGGGTTCTGCCATGTTGGCCAGACTGGTCTCAAACTCCTGACCTCAGGTGATCCACCGGCCTCAGCCCCAAACTGTTAGGATTACAGGCGTGAGCCACTATGCCCAGCATGACTGAGTTTTTATAAGCCCATATTGATGGGAAATTCAGCCTTTATCTTGGGGTCTTTTAGAATACACGATATCAGATACACTCCCTGATACCACCACTTAGCCATGGCCCCTGGGCTAGACTATCATCCACAGGAATGCTGGGGCATAGTTACCCCAGACAAATGTTTCAAGATAAAGTTGGTCTGAGGTCTTCCAACTCTTTCACACACATGGCTCCTTGCTTGTGGCTTAAACCTGCCCACTGGAGGGGCTGTGTTGAGGCAGATTCTGGTATCAGCAGCTTCAGAGATTTGGCAGAAATATCCCCCAACCCTCCTTGCACCTCAGGATCCCCAGTGTACGGATCAGCCACTCTGTCCTGTCTCCTTCTATCTCAAGAGTTTTATTGTTTTCCCCAATTCCTGGAATTGGCCAGGACCACCCTAGACCAACCCAACATGTTACAATAACTTTGGGTTTCAAACACGAATTCAGTCTGAAATTCAGGATCTCAATCTCAATTTCAGTAAAAGCCCATTCTGGTGACTTGCCCAGAACAAAGAAAGCGAGTCTCAAAGGGAATCAATCTGTTCACTAAAAGTGGCCAACAACCTCCAAAAGCTTGCTTCCCTACTTAGGAAATGAGTCTTTCTTCACCAGTACTCACAACAGGTAGGTTTGCCATCGCTAGGTTAGAGACTAGAAAGACATTGACACCTGAAGAGGCAAAGAGGAGGGTAAGAGAGTTGAAATTGATGGAGTGAAAGCAAGCCTGGATGCAACAAACACAAACCACAGCTTTGCTGATTGCCAAGTGAATACAATCAAGAGAGATTACACAGGGAGGGAGCTGATGTTACCAGAGCTGAATAGATGCATACCTTGAGGGAACATTGCCAGGGAGCCCACAAACCCTGCTACAAGAGGTCTGGGAAGTGTTCTGCTCGCTTAATATCAACTTAGCAACAAAAGCCTCATCCCCATTGGATCTATTTATTAAGCTTATACTAGAGCATCAGTTCCCACAGTGTGGTCCCCAGACCAGCTGCAGCATCACCTGGGTACTTGTTAGAAATGCAGATTTTCAGGCACCCCTCCAGACTTGCTGAATCAGAAACTCTGGGGGTGGGGCCCAGCAATCTAGGTCTTACTCACCTCCAGGTGATTCTGATTACTTGCTCAAGTGTAACAACCACTGGCCTAGTTCTATTTTATTCCCGAAGCTCTGTGCTTTGTGCCAGGGTGGGGGTGGTGTTGCCAGATAAAACACAAAATACCCAGTTCAATTTGAATTTCAGATAAATGACCATTTTTTAGTATAACATGTCCAAAATATTGCATAGGATATAATTTAAAATGCTTTTTTTTTTTTGAGACAGTGTCTGTCACCTGGGCTAGAGTGCAGTGGCGCAATCTCAGATTACTACAGCCTCAACCCCCCGGCTCAAGTAGTCCTTCTGCCTCATCCCCCTGAGTAGCTGGGACTACAGGCACAGGCCACCACACTTGGATAATGTTTTAATTTTTTTGTTGGGACAGATTCACCCTATGTTGCCCAGACTTGTCTCGAACTCCTGGATTCAAGCGATCCACTTGCCTCAGCCTCCCAAAGTGCTGGGATTACAGTCATGAGCCAGTGTGCTTGGCCAAAAAGCATTTTTTTTATATATCTGAAATTCACATTTAACTGGGCATTCTGTATTTTTATTTGCTACATCTGGTAACCCTAGGTGGGAGGGCTTCAGAGAGGATTATGATGGCACAACCCTAGCCCTCCAGGGTCCCCAGATCAGTTGGGTTTGCAAAGCTTTGACATAAATCAGATACAGAACAATTCCAAAAAGAGTGTACCATGTAGATCACAGGCTCCATAAGCACCTTGAACTCTAAGCAATTCTAAGTAAGCACAGAACCCTGGGAGGTAGGATAAACCAAAAAAGACTTTACGAATTGGATTTGAGTTCACAGTTCAGACTCAAGGGGTCCCAGCTGCTGTTATTTTTTCTCTGACCGAACTTCCGCCTTGTACCCGCAAGCACTTTTGTGTGAATTAGGAAAAGGCGCCCTTTCCTGGGGTCAGAGACAGCATTGCTTCTGGTGCACAGCTTGGAGCATGAATTCCAGGCTGGAGTTCAACCCCCACTCACCCTCTCAGCTGGGCACAAGCTGCACAACCCTTTCTGGCAGCTCTGAGCCTACTGCCTTTGTGCAGGTCTGCTCTTTGCCGACTAACTTGGACCCATTCCAATAGCTTACACTCTATCTGCTTTGTTTTGGGGTCCGGCCATCAGAGGGGAGGGCTTTCCCCCCACCATCAAGGCTCAGTTTTCTAAAACCATGTTTGTCAAAAGCATCGGTGTGCAAATTCCTTTGTTCATAATGGTGGCGTTCAAGTTGAATTGCGCATGAAATTGTCTTGCTAAAGAAGCGACTTTCTCTTTATAAAAGAGGGCAAGAGAAATTGAAGGATCTGATTAGTTAATAAGAATTCTGAGTGGTGGAATTCCAGATTAGCATAAAACAATTTCTTGTTCAGAGCACGTGCAGCACAGAGCAAAAGAATTTTTTTTGTTAAAGCATTTAGTTCTAAAATAGTATAATCACAATAAGACATTCCAATGTGTGAATTATAGTATATTAAGTCATGACTAATTGCACTGATTTGCATTCAGGGTTTTTTTAACATCTGTGTGGTAATTATCCTAATCCAATTTGTTATGCAGAATACAATCAATGTTATGTATGTTAGTGTTTAGGGCCCCGACACAATTTCCTGTAATAAAATGGAATGAAATACAAAGGTAGCTCAGGTGGAAAGACAAGCACATCTATTATAGATATCAAGCTCCCTTTCTTGATCTCCAAAATTAGCTGGGGGAACACGGAGTGAAGATCAAGCAAATTTAATTAGCATTTTAAAAGGAGGCCCAAGAAAAGAGAGAAAGAGCGATCGAGCGAGAGTGCTCCTGAGAACAGAGCAAGCTGTATTAAATCCTCGGGAAGAAGATTATTTTTTCTAACAGGCTGTGGCTTTCAGAAGCTGCCAGAAATAATGTCCTGACCTGGCTTGATAATGAGCCAATGAGACCATGTTTTGCTGACGTAGTGCTATTTTAGTAAGGGTTGCATCTTACCTGGGAGTCAGGGTTTAGTTTTAAATCTTTTATGTTTTCCATCCTTTTAGGAAAAAGAACTCTGCCTAACATCTCCCAGAAAGTCCTAGGAATCTAGGACATAACAAAGTAGCTGAGCCGACTTTAGGCATTGGCAAAGAACGTTATCTATGTCTGTCATTGGTAAGATACTAGAGAGCCCTCCTCCACCTCTACACGGGCACACACGCATGCGCACGTGCACACGCGCGCACACACTTGCAGGGTGGGGGGGCCCTCTCAGATGCCTGAAATTCCTTCTTTGGGGCATCTAGTCCTTTAACTTCTGGATTTGTCCCTTTTTAAAATGCCAGTTTTCCTTAACAATGCAAACCTTAGCAATACTTAACCAGCCTCTTCCAAGAGAACAGCTTTTATTACTTTTTGGGGGGTTATTTTATTTCTTCAAATACCTTTTTATCGGAGAACAAGGTTTAGTTCAGAAGAGAGTAGAGAGAAGGTGAGGGTCTTAGATGTCTGAGGGGCAGCCGGGGGCAGTGGCTCAGGTCTGTAATCCCAGCACTTTGGGAGGCCCAGGTGGGCGGATCACCTGAGTTTGGAAGTTCGAGACCAGCCTGACCAACATGGAGAAACCCCATCTCTACTAAAAATACAAAATTAGCTGGGCGTGGTGGTGGCGCATGCCTGTAATCCCAGCTACTTGGGAGTCTGAGGCAGGAGAATCATTTGAACCCAGAGGTGGTGGTTGCAGTGAGCTGAGATCATGCCATTGCCCTCCAGCCTGGGCAACAAGAGCGAAACTCCCTCCATCTCAAAAAAAAAAAAAAAAAAACCAGATGTCTGAAGAGGGGCAATAGAGTTCCCAAAGACCAGGGTTGGGTGGGGGAAGGCCTGAGAAGCAAAGGTGATAGATATTCCAAACAGTATTCACTTACTTTGCCATTTTTAAGAGTAGACAAGCCCTGGTAGCCCCACCGCCTGCCGTCTGCGTCCCCTGAGGGTGAAGCCCACGTCCGTGGAGAAAGGGAGCAAAATAGGCCCTGGGTCTGCTGCAGCCTCCCCCGTTTCTCCCCGCTCCTCTCTAGCCCCTCCCAGCGGCCAATTCCCATTCCCTCTCTATTGTCCTCTTGGTCAATCCATGCTGTAAAGCTGTGGGTCCCAAAGCTGGCTGATAATAAGAATCACCAGGTAGCTTGTTGAATGTGTAGATGCCTCGCCCAATTCCTCATTAGTTCGCATTTACTAGGTATGGGATTGAGCCCAGGCATAGGTATTGTTCAAGCTGCTTCCCAGGTGGTTTTAATGGGCAGCTCCACTCGGCAAACACTGGCATCAGGTTCAGTTTTCCACCAGGTGTGCCTGCCTATGAGTAGAGCAAGCAAGTGGAGGTTACAGTGGTGTGGCAAGTGCCAGGCATACTCAAGCTTCCCTTAGTAATTTTCCAGCCATTGACCCCTTTACTCTGTAAATAGATGGGCTATAAATCCCCATTTGTCCTTGTTGTATTTAGAGTTGAGTTCAGTCTCTGTCCCTTACTGCAGCAGCCTTGAAGAAAATCTTCCTTACCATTTTCCTAAGTGTCACAATAATCTTTCTCTAACAGGCCCTTAGGGAGAAATTACCTCTGCCAGCTACCAGGGTTTTATTTAACCAACTACTGTCTAGTTAAAGCCTGCTCCAGCACACTCAACAGGACCCCAGTGGTTCCACCCAGGTGCCTACTATTCGAGCAGGGACGACTCTGCTAACAACTGGCAGTCCTTGTCGGGAATTAGTTGCCAGTTTCCATGAGCAAAGTTTTCAAATTCCCATCATTCAAACAAGCCTTTACTCTGAGTCTTTATGTGCTCAGAACTGGAAAATAAGACTAGGCCCCTTTGCCCTCAACATTCACAGAAAAGCAGGGAAGAAGATAAGTAAACAGGCTGAGAACAGTGGCTTACGCCTATAATCCCAGCACTTTGGAAGGCCGAGATGGGTGGATCATCTGAGGTCAGGAGTTCGAGACCGGTCTGGCCAACATGGTGAAACTCTGTCTCTACTGAAAATACAAAAAATTAGCCGAGCATGGTGGCAGATGCCTGTATTCCCAGCTACTCAGGAGGCTCAGGCAGGAGAATTGCTTGAACCAGGGAGGTGGAGGTTGCAGTGAGCCAAGATCGTGCCACTGCACTCTTGCCTGGGCGACAGAGTGAGATACTGTCTCAAAAAAAAAAAAAAAAAAAGAAGTAAACAGACAATTACAACACACTTGGGGGCTGTGATCAGCTTATTATAACCATCTGCTAGAAGTTGAGAAGCCAGCTATAGTAATTAATCTGTTTTTTAAAAAAGTATTTATTAGATCACATCAATGAGGTAAGTCCTTCACCTTGTTTAGCCCTGCAGAGCTGCCCCTGCTTCCTACTTGTCCTCCTGCAACAAAACACACACTGTGGAAAGAAAATTTCCTCTTCAAAGTTTCCTTTCTTGTTTAAGAAAAATTCATAAGTGTTAGAAATAATAGTTTGTTTTAAATACTTTCTTCAAAAGCCTTCTTGCTTTTTTTGCTAGAAGCCCTATCCTATGTAGCTGTTAGGCACATAGTACATTCTGTGTGCTTGTACGTTAACCAAGGTATCTGTGCTGGACATGCTCACAGGCACGTCCCAGCTCACAGCCAATGCTCCTTTCTTATTTGGACTTCCTTTTTTTGCTCTCCATTGCTTTTACCTGTTTAGAAAAGTTTCAAGTTATTAGCCAATCAGGTTTTAGTTTAGATTGTGAGGTCTGGCTCCAGCCAATGGAGATCAGACACAGCACTAAGGACAAGTCCAAATGCTTAAGAAATAAATATGTCTGCTTTCCTTTGTTTGTCGTACTCTCATGGCAAGATTGCTAACGGGAGTACCCTATCTGCAGAAAGTAAAAAGAATTGCTTTGCTGAGAGATCCTTTCTCCCAGTACTAATTTTCTTTGCAGCACCAAAAAGAAAAATTTTATGCATAATACACATCTTATTTCCAGGGTTTCCTTCTAACCCCTAGCACACTAACCCATCCATGCCTAATGTTGGCCTACAAAATCAAACCCAAACTTATTAACCTACCATTTCAGGCACAGCATGGTCCTGAAAGGATGGCTTCATCTCCATGAACATCATCAATCAGCAAGGCACGCTGGACATCTATATCAGGAAGTTAGAAGACAGCACAGTGCAGAACATTCCTTGATTCCTGTGTCCACACTCCCTGTTCTGGACCTTGGTCAGTGGCAAAAAAAAAAAAAGTTCTGGAAGGGCTTCCTGACTGCAGAGAAAAGAAAGACACTGGGCTCTGAAAAATGTGGCCGAAAAAAAGCCCAGAGAAGCTGCTATGACTCTCAAGCCCTCTAACCAACTCGACGCCAGGAAAGAGCTCATTGTGAGAGCTGTGGTGTCTCCTTCTGAGAAACAAACTCTTTCCTCCCAGAGGCCCAACTAAGGAGAAAGAAAAGAAGGTACTAAAAGCTTCAGGTTGCAAAAGGGTAACCAGATATCCAGGACTCCAGTCAGGTGCCACTCAAATACTACCTTGCATCGAAACCTTGAGGCCTCTCTCAGCCTCCATCTCATCACCAAAATGGAGATGATACTGCTTTCCTGTGAGGTATCAGCAAGGTCTTAAAAATGCCATCCAAACTGCAGCCAGCTATTCAGGCATGAGGACTTGTTGCTACTATCATGATGGATCCTGAAAGGCATATTGGAAAAGTTTTATAATGGCCAGGCGCAGTGGCTGACGCCTATAATCTCAGCACTTTAGGAGGCCAAGGCAGGTGGATCACTTGAGGTCAGGAGTTTGAGACCAGCCTGACCAACATGGTGAGACCCCACCTCTACTAAAAAAATTTAAAATTTTAAAAAAATTAGCTGGGCCTAGTGCCACATGCCTGTAATCCTAGCTACTTCTGAGGCTGAGGAAGGAGAACTGCTTGAACCTGGGAGGTGGAGGTTGCAGTGAGCCGAGATCATGCCATTGCACTTCAGCCTGGGCAACAAGAGTAAAACTCCATCTCAAAAAAGAAGAAAAAAGAAAAGAAAGAAAAGCAAAAGTTTTATAACAGCACACATGAAGGCAACAGGTTGCTTCCAGGAATAGGAACGAGAAGAGAAGACAGCACTAACTCAGACATGGGCTGTCCAAGTCACCTCTCCCCCGGGGCCTGGGTGCTTGGTGGAATAGTCTCTGCTGTCACTCTTTCACACCCCGTCAGTACGGCAATATGGCAGCAAAGCACCTGCTGTATCGACCACAAATGCCAAGACCTAACTACAAATAACCACAGTGTCTTCCTCTTCTCTTTTTGAAAGCTTATTATTGCCAGGAGCGGTGGCTCATACCTGTAATCCCAGCACTTTGGGAGGCTGAGGCTGATGGATTGCTTGAGCCCAGGAGTTCGAGACCAGCCTGGGCAACATGGTGAGACTCTGTCTCTTAAAAAAAAAAAAAAAAAAAAAACAGGCGTGGTGGCATGCTCCTGTAGTCCTTGCTACTCAGGAGGCTGAGGTGGGAATCGCTTGAGCCAGGAGGTCGAGGCTGCAGTGAGCCGTGAATTGCGCCACTGCACTCCATCCTGGGTGACAGAGTTAGACACTGTTGGGGAAGAAAAAAGGAAGAAAGAAAAGAGGAAAGAAGAAAGAAAGAGAGAAAGACAGAAGGAAGGAAAGAGAGACAGAGAGAAAGGAAAGGAAAGGAAAGGAAAGGAAAGGAAAGGAAAGGAAAGGAAAGGAAAGGAAAGGAAAGGAAAGGAAAGGAAAGGAAAGGAAAGGAAAGGGAAAGGAAAGGAAAGGGAAAGGAAAGGAAAGGGAAAGGAAAGGAAAAAGATTGTTATCAGTCTTGAAATCCTTGTCCTGGTGTGCCCTGAGAAGTATCAATTTAGGGACACTGCACTGATGGAGAGTCTTTGCAAGGCTTCCTTTCTGAATTTGAACTTGCAGACAGGGCCACAGGCTAATGAAAGAACTAACTGAATTGTGTCTGATACATCTGCAACTTTTCAGCAAATGACTCCCCCACCCATCCAGAATGTCCCCACCCTGCCCTTCTCTTGCTCAGAGGCCTAGTGGGAGAATGAGCAATACTGTGCCCCTCTGATGCAATATGTTGGCTAACAAGTAAACAGCATACGCTCCCTCTGAAGGGAAGGAGGCATTACAGACTTCCTGGAAGGCCTAGAGGGAGATTTATTTCATGGGTGGGGGGGCATAGAGCCTTGTCAATTTCCTTAAAACCCCACCCTATAGACAAACCCCTTCTGGTAAGGAGTATCCCACTTTGTTATACCTCTGAAACCCCACAAAAATCTCTTTCGGTTATCATCGTCAACCACTTGTCTGCTTGTGCCAGTCCTGGGAAATTTTGTTGTACAATGCCTACAAGTCAGTGTAGCAGAGAACTGCTGTAGTCTTTTTTGTTTTGTTTTGTTTGTTTGTTTGTTTTGAGATGGAGTCTTGCTCTCTCACGTTGACTGGAGTGCAGTGTCTCAACTCACTGAAACCTCCGCCTCCCGGGTTCAAGCCATTCTCCTGCCTCAGCCGAGTAGCTGAAATTACAGGCACGTGCCACCATGCCTGGCTAAATTTTTTGTATTTTTAGTAGAGATGGGGTTTCACCATGTTGGCCACGATGGTCTTAATCTCCTGACCTTGTGATCCACCCACCTTGGCCTCCCAAAGTGCTGGGATTACAGGCGTGAGCCACCACGCCTGGCAAACTGCTGTAGACTTCTACAGCACGGTGCTTATTTGAAAGCTCCTTTATATTCTTCTCTCCTTCTAGGCAACACATCAGACTGGTTTGATAAGGGCCAAAGTCTGGAGGAAGAAGAAGCAAGGGGCTACACTCCCTTGGCATCCTTTCCCCTTTCCTTCCCTGCCATGACTTGGGGATTCCAGAAGGAGCCTGCAAGGCTAACAAAATCCTGAGTCGAGGTTGTAGCTCTTTGAACATGAAAGTATCAGTAGGAGTGTGAGGTCAGGGTGGTGGGGAAGGGGTGGGTTAGTAGAAGAGGCTTAGGTCACAGTTTACAGCCTGGTTTTCAAAGGGTCAAAAATTCTGTTCTGTTTTATCAGTTCTGTTTTTATCAGTCAAACTAAAAAAGAAGAGGGATAGAAAATTGGAGAGAAAGGTAAGTGGAAACCAACTCAACAACGCAGGGAGATTTACTCAGATTGTATTCTGAGAGGGCCACATCATGTAAATTAAAAAAACATACTTGGGCTGGGCGCACTTTGGCTCACGCCTATAATCCCAGCACTTTGGGAGGCTGAGGCTGGCAGATCTTAAGGTCAAAAGATCAAGACCATCCTGGCCAACATGGTAAAACTCCATCTCTACTAAAAATACAAAAATTAGCCGGGCGTGTTGGTACATGCCTGTAATCCCAGCTACTCAGGAGGCTGAGGCAGGAGCATTGCTTGAACAAGGGAGTCGGAGGTTGCAGTGAGCCGAGATCGTGCCACTGCACTCCAGCCTGATGACAGAGCAAGACTCCATCTCAAAAATAAAAAAAAAAAAAGAACAGACTCTAGCCCAGCACTGTACAACAAGAATTCTCTGTGATGATGGCAGTGTTCTATTATGCGCCATCCCATACAGTAGCCACATGTGGTTGTCAAGCACTTGAAATGTGGCTGGTATGATTGAGAAACTGAATTTTCAATTTAATTTCACTTTAATTTATTTAAATTGAAATTTAAATAGTCACCTGTAGCTAATGGCTACCTTATGAACCAGCACAGGTCTGGGATTACTACATTATCTGGGTTCAAAGCCCCATTCTGCCTCCTGTTGGCTGGGAGACCTTTGTGAATTACTTAACTGCTCTGTGCTTCAGTTTAACCATCTGTGAAATGAAAATAATAAGAGTTCTCACGGGATGGTTGTGGGGATCATATGAGTTAACAGACATGTGTGTGTATTTATAAAGTGATTAGAGAAGTACCTGGTACATAGCAAGTGCTATATATACATTTTTTCCAATTAGAGACACTCAGTGGAGAAACATTCCCTACCCACTGTGGGGCCCCTGCAGAGGGAAAGAAGCCTCTCATGGCTACAGAGACAGCAGATAGAAGTCTAACACTCTTCTTAAGTCAGACTTTAGAAGAAATGCAGTTCAAACCACTGCCCTTGTCATGGAAGGCTGAAAGCAGCGTATGTGGCAGAAGGCGGCACTCAACCCTAGCCACTATCCGGTTGAGCTCTTCATCACAGACACACAGAACACTCCTCATCTTTTCAAGCTCATCCAATTACAGGCAAGTGAGAAAATCCTTGCAGACAGATGCCACCGTCCTCAGCAGTGAGAAAGACAGTGAAGTGGCATGATAAGAAGAGTTTGGGGGCAATAGCCACGGAAATCTGAATTTGAATCCCAGTCTATCTACTAACTGATAGAGTGAGATTAGGCAAGGGACTTACCTTCTCTGTGCCTCAATTTCTCCACCTGTGAAGTGGAGATATACTAATTTATATCTTCCAAGATTGGTTTGAGGATTGAAGGGAGTAATATAAGCAAAGCACTCAGTACCAGGGCCTGGTAGTTTCTAATTTTATCATCCATGTCTGTATGTTGGAATGAGAACCAATCCAAGGTGAATGGGTGAGTGAAGCTATTTCACAATCCAGCATCAACAAACTCTCTGAGCTCAGATTAGGGGATAAGGAAGTCTACTTTCTAAAGCCCAGAAAAGCAGAAATCAATTGTAAAACCAGGACTAAACCCCAGTCCCACTGCCTTTTAGCTCCAGGCCAGGCAGCACCAGAGAGCTCTTCCAAAGAGCCTGCCGGCAACTAGTTTCTGATGGAGTTGTTGAGTTTTTTTTTTTTTTTTGGTCGTTTTTTTTTTTGTTTTTTCATCAATCATTCTCCATGTAGGAAGCAGAAGTGCAAATTACTTTATTAACAGCACTCACACATAACTGGGTATATTTACATATTAAGCAGGCAACTGAGACGCTAATCTTTCTATTTTATGTACAGCGGTAATCATTACTCAGCATTAGAATGCTTGTTAAATACTCAGCTTACTACAGAGAACTCTCAAATCTTTGCAAAGTACAGGTGACAATGTAAAAGTACTCCCATTCACAAACTGGATGTAATCCCCCTCAGCATCCCTTAGACCCTGGTGACAGTGTATGCAGGCGTCTCGGAGCTCATTCAAGTCAACTCCAAGCATAGACAAAGATATGACTGCTGGTGTTTCAGCACGAGTTTCAGTGTATCTGATTAGCTGAGTATCACACACAGGAAGCAGGTCTCTGTTGTTTTGTGCATTGTGTCGTTGGTTTGGAAGTGGAGCAAAGAAGAAAGACATAAAAGTCCAAAGCTCTAAGCAGCAGGGGGACTAATTGAGGGTCCAGCACCATCTGCAGTTGCAAGAAGAAAGGTCAGCAGTATGGCTTAACAGAGTAAAGGAAAGCAAAAGAAAGGAAAACCTAAGAGAAACTTGGCCTTCATGAAGCACTTTTGCTTCAAACCAACCCTGAATTCAGCCCTCCTACTTAAAAAATAACTTCAATCCAAAACCCAGTCAATACCAAACCAAACAAAGACATAAGTAAACTACAGACCAATATTCTTCATGAACATAGACAGAAAATATGTCCCTACCAAATGTTACCAAATCAAATCCATCAATACATAAAAAAGGATAATACCTCTTGATCAAGTAGGGTTTATCCAAGGAATGATCTCAGGATCCATTAAAAATTTTTGATGAACTGCAGATCCATTTATGTTTACAAAAAAAAAAAAAAAGACTCTCAGGAAAACTAAGAATAGAAAGAAATATCCTCAGTCTGGTAAAGCACATTTATGAAAAACCCACGGCTAACATCATACTTAATGGTAAAAGACTGAAAACTTTTCCCATAAGAAGAGGAACAAGATGTCTTCCCTTGCCACTTCTATTCAACATTGTACTGGAGGTTCTAACCAGAGCAATTAAGCAAGGAAAAAGAAATAGAAGATATAAATATTGAAAAGGAAATAATAAAACTGTCTTTATTCACAGACATCATGATCATTTAACTAGAGAATCCCAAAGAGTGTACAAACAAGCTCTTAGAACTGAGTTTGGCAAAGTCATAGGATACAGGGTCAATCAATATACGAAAATTAATTACATATCAATTGGAAACAGAAATTTAACAACAATACCATTTATAATCACATAATAAATATGAAATACTTATGAATAAATCTACAAAATATGTGCAAGATGTGTATGCTGAAAACTACAAAACACTGACGAAATAAAGAGGACCTAAAAAAAGGAGAGGCATTCTGTTTTCATGGATCCGAGACTCAACAGGGTCAAGATGTCAGTTCTTCTTGAATTGGTCTATAGATTCAACACAATCTCAACCAAAAAAACAGCAGGCTTCTTTGTGGAAATTGACAAGTCGATTCTAAACTTTCTATGGAAGAAGCAAAGGACATAAAAGAGCCAAAGCAATTTTTCAAAAGAACAAAGTTGGAGGACCTACATTTTAACTTCAAGACTTATTACGAATCTACAATAAACAAGGCAGCGTGGTGTTGGCATAAGGCTAAATACATAGATCAACAGAACAGAATGGAGGTCTATAAGGAGACCCATACATACGTGGTCACTTGATTTTTGACAAAGGTGCAAAAGCAATTCAGTGAAGAAAGGATAGTTTTTTCAAGAAATGTTACTGGGATAATTTGACATTTATATGCAAAAAAACTCCATTACCCTCAGCCCTTACCTTATATCATATACAAAATTAACTCAAAATGGCTCATAGACGTGAATGTAAAAGCTGACACTATAAAGCTTCTACAATAAAATATGAGCGAAAACTCTTCGTTTTCAAGAGTTTGCCTCTTTGCGTTTCTTTGCCTCAAGTTAGGCAAAGATCTGTTAGATATGACTCCAAAAAGCAGAAACAATAGAAGAAAGATCAACAAGTGGAGCTTCATCAAAATTACAAACTCTTCAAAAGATTGGACTAGAAAAATGAAAAGGAGAGCCACAGACTAGAAGAAAATATTTGCAAATCACATATCTGATAAGTGGCATGGGTTCAGAATGTACAATTAACTCTCAAAACTCACTCATAAGAAAATAAACAACCCAGTTTAAAAATCAGCAGCAAGGAGGAGTAAGTTCTGGAGATCCGCTGTACAACATAGTGCCTACAGTTTACAATACAGCATTGTGCACTTAAAAACTCAAGAGGGTAGATCTCCTGTTAAGCATTCTTACCACAGAAAAAGGGGGGAAATGCCAGAAAACTCTTGGCAGTGATGGATATGTTTATTACTTTGATTGTAGTGATGGTACCATGAGAATATGCGTATGTCCAAACTCATCAAGTCGTATACATTAAACGTGCAGTTTTTATATGTCTATTACACTTCAGTAAAGCTTTTTAAAAATGGGCAAAAGATTTGAATAGACACTTCACCAAAGAAGAGATACAGATGACAAATAAACAAGTGAAAAGACACTTCACATCATTAATCATTAGGAGAATGCAAAGTAATACTATAATGAGATAAAATACACACATCTATTAGAATTGCTAAAATTAAAAAAAAGTGACATTATCCACGTGTTAGTAAGGATGCAGAGCAACTAGAATTTTTATGGATTGCTTGTGGGAGTTCATAATAGCACAGCTGCTTTGGAAACAGTTTAACAGTATAGGGGAGGAGAAATAATCTCTTTCTCTACCAATTCTAATGTAATGGCTGAGACCACTGTAACAAAAGCCAGATTGACAAGAGAAAAGCAAACAAGTTTATTTAATATAAGTTGTACATGACAAGGAAGGCTTCATCAGGAAATGAAGACCCAAAGAAACAGTTAAACCCGAGTATATTTTATAGTAGGTTTGATGAAGAGTGGATAATCATGGACAAATATAATAGAAAGACAAAAGGTTGTGATCTCATGGTAATAAACTGGTGGAAAATTAGCAAGGCCTATTCGTTCAGATTTCATTCGGTGTCCCTTTGTCTTCAGAGATAAGGATGTTCCTTTCCTTCAGGTATAGGGAAGGCACCTCACATGAAGGTCCTATGACCTGTTTCAGGGGAAGGTCAGAAAATCCTTCCTGTGATTATGCCACTGCACTCAGCCTGGGTGACAGAGTGAGACCCTGCAGAAAAGAAAATGGGAAAGGAAGGGGAGAAGGCAAGGGAGGGGAGGGAGAAGGGGAGGGGAGGGGAGGGGAAGGAGAGGAGAGAGAAAGATGAAAGAGAGAGAGGGGGAGGGAAAGGGAAAGCATTATGCTTAATGAAATAAGTCAACCTAGAAGACTATATATTCTATACATATTTTGCAGTTTTGGAATGTCATATAAATGGATATATAATATCCATTTATATCTATTATATATTCATTTATATGACATTCTGAAACTGCAAAACTGCTGGAATAGAAAACGGATCAGAGGCTGCCAAAGGTTGTGTATGGAGACAGGGGACTGACCACAAAGGAACACAAGAGAACTTATTGGGGTAATGAAAATATCCTATGTCTTGATTGTGTTGGTGGTGACATAACAGGATTTGTTAGTCAAAACTCATTTGCACTTTAAAAAGGAGAATTTTACTGTATGAAAATTATACCTCAACATTCCTCACTTAAAATCAAAAAGTTAATCATATTTGTGAGCCTCAGGTAGAGAGGAGATCTACAAGTGTTATAAATAAAATTTCGATGCCACAAAAGAAACAGCACTCAAAGATAAATTCTCTCAGCAAGGCAATTCACTTCCATAGAAGGGTGCGGCTCACACATGGAACAATGGCAGCTGCTCGCTTGGACAAGGGGGAAGGGGTACTTATGCCTCATGGGGGTCATCCCTACTGCTGTGTTGTTCCCCTATTGGCTAGGGTTAGACTGCACAAGCTAGACTAATCCCAATTGGCTGTTTTAAAGAGAGCAGGGGTCCGAGCTGGAGTGGCAGGGTGGGTGTTTCGTGGGAAGGACAGTTATGGGCGGGTCAGAGCAGGTAGCCAGGAGTGACCTAGGTCAAGGGAGGTGACTGGAGCAGGTGACTGGAGCAGGTGACCAGGATGAGTCAGGACGGAGCCGGGGCAGGGGAACAGATGTGAGCTACTGATTAGAACTGGTAGAGAAGGTTGTTTACAGAATTACAAGGAACTTAAACTTTAAAATAGATAATTAAAAAATAAGAGAGCTGAACATACTGACAAACTGATTATTTGAAGAGAAACTTGAGGTTGACTGTAAAAACAAGGCTTTTCTTCCTTAGCTTGTCTTCCATAATGATGGTAGGCATGGTTGAGGGGAGTGTCTCACGTTCCTGATAGACCTCTGTTCTTGCTTTGCTTGCCAGAGTGCCAACTACATGGGAAGTTTGCCTTTTGGGTAACAGTAGGGCAAAGTTGATGTAGGGATGAATGAGGGAAAGGGAGGAGAGTTAGCATTGCACAGCAGTTTAGAGCACAGATGTTGATATCAAGACCAATGTGGGTTCAAATCCCAGCTTTGCTATTTCTGAGCCGTGTGACCTTTGATAACCTACTTAGTGTCTCTGAGCCTCAGTTTCCTCATTTCTAAGACAGGAGCAGTAATACCCAGCTATCTCCCAGGGTACATGAGCAGCTCAAATAAACTAAGTGAAAGTATCTGGCACACATGTATAACACATGTGATGGGGGGAAATAAAAGAGGTAATGAATGTGGAAGTACCTGATAAACAATAACCATTCTTATTCCTAAATGAAAAGATGATCTGGGGTAGGAGAGCAGTGTGGCTGATAGGAAAGAGATGTGGGCGGTGTTGATGCCTCCCACCTGCAACCACACACAACTCTACACTCCACTTCTGGCATTACCCATTTAATGGGTGACCTACATTCCGGAATTTCCAGGACAGCCACAGATCTAGTCCTTCCCCTCAGGGGACCACGTGTCAGAGTTGGGGAAATAGAGGGACTGTGGTCAAAGAACATATTCCCGGCCTCTCCCACCTGCACCCTCTGCATTTCTCTCCTTTCCTCTCCTTCTCTTCAGTGGGGATTTGCTCAGACTTCTTTCAGATGAAATCAAACAGAACTAGAAAGGTAAATCTCCTGGGTGGAAAATAAAGGAAACAAAAAGTCACCAGCTCTGTGCAATACATCTGAATACCAACAGAAATGGTTGAGAGATCACTGCTGCTCTAGTTATCTGTGACACCCCTCCTCTCCCCGCCACATCCCTTCTCCTGTCCTCTCCCATCCTCTCTCCCCTCCTTTCTCCAGAGGTGGCTAGGGTTGCAAAAACATTTGTCTCTCAGCTGATCAACTGGGACTGAGAAGGCGAATGAATTGTTTAAGTTTTGCAGCCTGTGTGTGTGTGTGTGTGTGTGTGTGTGTGTGTGTGTTGTGTAGGGGGTTCAGCCCCCCTCTTTAATTAATGAACAATCCGGCCCATTGCTGCTCCCGTAAGTATGCAAAATAACTTCATTTGAAATCCGTGTTGTTGAATGCACTCCATGGAGCACAATCACATTGCCGCCCCCTGTTTTGCATAAGAAACCGCTGTTTCCAAGATAAGAATCTTTTCATTTAGCTGTCATGAGCTCATCCTTTTTCCTGTGCATTGTGGCTCCTTCTCCTTTGAGTCAATACCCAAACAATGACTGCCTGTGCTTTGGCACCCTCCTTCCCCCAGCCCCGGAAGACAGAAGGCTGAGGCCTCCGGAAGCCTCCCTAAGCAGGCAACCTAAGTTATTTTCAGGCCTCAGATGTCAAGAGGGCAAGCACTAAGAAGATCTGAGACCCCTGAAAATCTACTGGCTTTAAAGTAGACCCTGGGAAAGAAACTCTGAATAGCATGGTGTGTGTGGTAGGGGGCGGACAGGCCCTGCCCTAAGATCATGAACTTAAACAGCCTGGGAAATCTAAGGAGAGGGAGTAAGGACCCACAAATGCGCAAAGCTGCTGTGCCTATCTTCCTCTGTCCCTGATCACCAGACTGCATCCTGTCCCTGCCCTTTGGTTTGGAACAACCACGCCCACGGCAGAAACCACACAATGGCACTTGCACTCCAACCAGAAACTAGAGAGGCCTCAGATTCTGTGAAATCCAAACCCTTTCCTCGTTCTGTATGCAGGTAAATCGAGGCTTAGGGAGGGCAAGCAGCTTGCCTAACAGCACTGAGATCGTTGAAGACGTGGGTGCTAAAACTCCAGACTCACGCTGTTTATTCTACCATACATGGCTGCCTCTGGAGGGAATCAATAACATTTGTGTACAAAGCACTGAGGGAAAAGACAAGATAGGAGATTAAATGAGATCACAGTAAGCTACAAAGCCCATACAAACAGTAGGGGTTTTATTGTTAGCTTCCTCATTTATAGGCAATATTTTCAAAAGATCCAGGAGAATAGAAAAATTTAACCTTTACTAGAGTAAGAGGACTCTGCAGAAGGCAGTGAGTTTCCAAGACAAAATGTATGTAGTCACTTTACCTTGGAGAATGGGGCCACGTGGTCACATCAACTCAGCACTCGCTCATTATTTCCACTTTGGGGAGAGGAAATCATGCACCAAAGAAGCTTTAATTAAGCTACAGGTAACTAACGTGTCCAGCAGGAGGTCTGGGGCACTGAGGCCCACAAGAAATGGGAAGAAGAAAGGTCCTGCCTTTAGAGAGGTTATAAGCTGTTCCATAGGCTGTTTGGTCTCTCCAATTTGATCAGAAGCCCCTTCAGGGCCAAGCTCACCTATCCCTGGTAACTTTAAGCCTAGAAAAGAGTTCCCAGCAGGCGCCCCCTTGCTGATTGGCTGGTTAAGTAAGCTAGAAAAGACCTCCCACACTGATTCTGACGTGTTCCCAGCGGAGCTTTTTCTGCAAGTTTGTTGCAAAGGAACATTTATTACATTTCAGACAGTTCCCCTGTGGCCCTGAGAAAGCTCCAGTGATTCCCAGAATGTCTGGCCATCTGTGGCCTTCAAAGTGGCAGACAGCATTTTCCTCTTAGCCACCAGAAGAAGTAACGTTTCAATGCTAGTATTGATGTTGCTAAAAAAAACCAGTCAGAAGGAAAGTTTTCCCTCACCTTCCCATCAATTTGGGGGCAGTCAGAGATCTCACATCCTAGATAGAAAAGCAGCAGTAGAAGAGGAAGCAGGAGACCTGCGTGCCCATCCTAACTTGGCCCCTTACTAGCTGTAAGACTTTAACAAATCACTTCTATCTCAGCCTCAGTCTCTTCATCTGTAAAATGAGGACATCGACTTGAGCAAAGTTTCCCAAACTAAGGTTTGGAAGTCTGAATCTTTTCAAATGTGGGGTTGGAGTGAGGGGTAGATATAATATAATAAAATAGATACCTGGTAGCAAAAAGACAAGAAACAATGGACTGGATGAACATTTTTTGTTATAATATTTCATGATTCTAGGAAATCCGATTTTTTGTTCATGGGATTGGCTGTCAAATGAAACAGGTGTTTGTTATTTAAAACAATTTCACTTCCGGTTAAATTGGGCAAATTGAACACGGCACTTATCTGAGCTCCTTCCTAAGATCCCACACACACAAAAAAAGAACAGGGGATTAAAAGGCCAAATGCAGGGAGTACAAAGGAAAAAGAAAGAGAAGCTACACTAGGCAAGACAGCACACACACGCACACACGCACATGCATGTAAATATGGAAACTAGAAAATGGATAAATGAGTGGTAACTGGTTTAGCAGATTAGAAAAAGCCAAAACCCAAGGATGCGGTTTATACTGCAAACCTCAAAAAGCTCAAGTTTTGAGGGTACCAGTTATCTCTGAAAGTGGGAGTCTTGGTATGGAGTTGAAAATGGGATGACTGATTGAACATGTTGATAAGAAACAGTCCCCAGATCGCGTCCTCCATCCCAGCAGGGGAGAAAACATTTAAACTAAGCACAGCTGAGGGCCCACTGAGAAGCCACGCTGAAAACCAGGATTAAGTTGAAGTCTGCATTGTGATCACTGAGACCTCCAGTCCCCATCCTTGACTCAGTTCCCAAAATACCGACAGCCAGGTTACACATGCCAAGCGGAAGATTGGAAGATTCCACTCTGGGAAACTGACTGAACCCGAGAAATAATTCAGATGATACTGAAGAAGCAGGCAGCATGTCAAATGATGTAGGGTTTTGTAGGCCATTTATGGTTTCTGGATTTACTCTAAGGACCAGAGAGTCATTCAGGGGTTTTAAGCAGGCAAACAACATGATCAAATTTGCATTTTTAAAAGATGAGAAAGGAACTAGTGTGGATATTCAAAAAGTGAAGGCTCTGTACCACATTCTGACCGGTTTCAGAGAGGAGGGGAGCCGTACAGAGATGTGCTGGAGAAGTGCCTGCTGGTGCCCAAAGACATGGGATGCTGAAGCGGTGCAGAATGCCACGTGGAAGCTTGTTGGTAATGTGCCCGATGCTATTTGAGAATGTAGATCACTGGTGGTGGGGTGTTGAAGTAGCAGGTGGGAGAGGAGACTCATGGTTTAGAGACTGTTGACATTAATTGAGCAAATGAACAAAGATTATATTGAAGATAATAAGTGTCAGGTTTCTCACTGTTGGGGAAGATACTACAAACGTAGAAAGAAGACCAGACCGAATGCTAACATTATGGGTTGAAATTGGAGGTTTGGGTATAAATTCATGTTTCAAATGTATATACTCAGAGAGATACAAAAATAGTTATAAATGTATGTGTGTGTGTATGTGCATGTATGTATTAATAGATACATACATATATTTTTCAGCTCCGTCTGCTAAGAGCACCTACAAGCAATTATAGCCCAACAGCAATGAGCCCACCAAGAGCTCAGATAATAGTTTCCATAAAACACCCTCCACTAAAGTGCTCAAAAAGCCGGCATGGTGGCTCACACCTGTAATCCCAGCACTTTGAAAGCCCGAGGTGGGCAGATCATGAGGTTAAGAGATCAAGACTCTCCTGGTCAACATGGTGAAACCCCATCTCTACTAAAAATACAAAAATCAGCCAGGTATGGTGACACACACCTGTAGTCCCAGCTACTCAGGAGGCTGAGGCAGGAGAATCGCTTGAACCCAGGAGGCAGAGATCAGGAGGTAGTGACCCAAGATCGCACCATTGCACTCCAGCCTGGTGGAGTGCAAAAAAAAGAAAGTGCTCAAGGAATAATGGGAACAAGTCAAAAGGGCACCAAGAGCACCTTGAAAGGGACTCCCAGTGGTCAAATCTGGGAAAATTTGGGCATCAAAATAAACATTGATAGTAATGGATCACAACCAATCACACACAATAAGAATTCATGAGTCCATATTGGCATAAATATATAAACAAATGGAAGATACGGCAGATTATATCTACAGAGATGCTCACCACAATATATTCTATCCTATAGGCTACTCTTACAATGTGATGTTAACAACCTTCCCATCAAGTGGTAAGAGCTATGCCTCCCTCCGTTGACCCTATATGGATAGTTATGACTGCCTCAAACAACAGAATACTGCGGAAATGAAAGCTGTGTGACTTCTGAGGTTGTATTAGAAAAAGGCCATGCACTTCCACCTTGCTCTCTTGGGATAGTTGCTGTTGAATCTCAGCCCCAGTGCTGGGATAAAATCAAGCAGGTACATAGCAAGGCCTCATGTGAGGGTTCTGGCTGGCAGCCTCAGCTGTGGTCCCAGCCAAAAGACAGCACCAACTAGTCAGTCATGTGAGTGAGCCACCTTGGAACTGGATCCTCTAACCCCAGCTGACTGCCCCAGCTAAAATACCAACTTGTCCAGATTGCAGATTCTACGTCATTATTGTTTTAAACAACAATGTAAATTTGAGTCTAGCTTGATGTACAGCAACAGATAACTGAACAGAGGAGAAGCCCTTCTCTTCCTTACAATAGAATGCCAACTAATAAATGTAGAAAGATTAATGGGAATGAGAATCAATATTTGGCCACCATAACAGTACTGGTTGATTCAGGCAGCTAAGCGTGTTTGGTAGAGGATAGATGAGAAACAGGATGTTGGGATAATCTGCGAATAGCTCCCCACAAAATACCGATCAATTACAGCGAAACAACGTGACATTGTTATGCTACAGAAACCTGCAGACACCAATAAATCAGGTGATTAGAGTTAACACTACCAGTGACAGGACAGGTTGGCATTGTGTGCCCTCTGATGCAATGCACCAAGAAGAACACAGCATCATTTCCAGGGTATTCCTGCCAAGAAAACGTGGCCTGAGTCTAGTCATGAGGAAACGTGGTGCATCCTACAAAATGTCAAATCAGTAGCTGCTAAAACTGTTGAGGACATGAAAGACATGAAAACTCTATGGAACTATCTCAGATTGAAGGAGCCTGAAGAGATAGGACAACTAACTACTGGATGGACATTGCTGACAACTAATTGCTGGTAACTAAGCGTTCCTGGATTGTTGGGACAGTCGGCAAAGTTTTAATTGGGTCTGCAGATTGAATGGTAGTATTGTACCAATGTGGATTTCCTAACCTGGACAGCTATGTGCTGATGGGTTAGGAGAGTGGACTTGCTAGGGGAAATACACACTGGAAATTTTGTTGTTGTTGTTGTTGGAGGATGAAGTCTCGCTCTGTTGCCCAGGCTGGAGTGCAGTGGCATGATCTTGGCTCACTGCAACCTCCGCCTCCAGGGTTCAAGTGATTCTCCCACCTCAGCCTCCTGAGTAGCTGGGACTACAGGCTCATGCCACCACGCCCGGCTAATTTTTGTATTTTTAGTAGAGACAGGGTTTCACCATGTTCGTCAGGCTAGTCTTGAATGCCTGACCTCATGATCCGCCCACCTCAGCCTCCCAAAGTGCTGGGATTACAGGAATAAGCTACTGCGCCCGGCTCACACTGGAATATTTAAGAATCATAGAACATCATGTCTTCAGCTTACTCTCAAGTGGTTCAGAAAAACACTAATGTATGTATATATATGATGTTCACGTATATTTATACATAATGTTTACATATATGAGAAAGAGAGAGCAAATGCAGTAAAATGTTCACAAGAATCTAGGTGAAAGAGATATGGAAGTTATTTGCACTGAACTTGTAACTTCTCTGTAGGTTTGAAAATATTTCAATATGCAGTGTTTTTTAAAACCACACAATTGCTTATTTTACCAAACCATTTCAGATCAAAGTCTCATTGCTTAATTTCAACTACTCAACCAATTTTATTCTTCAGGGCAAAGGGGTAAATATATGCATAACCCCAAACCACAGATGATATGCAAATCACATTGCAAACCAGGCCCCAATTCATACTAATTCATCAACATTTCCATGCCTAGTGCTACATCAGCACTCTCAACTCCAACCAAGACACCAGGGTTCACCAGCTTCACTTGCAACATTGCAGGTGCTCATTGCACAAAACAGCCCCGCCCTCGATATGATGTAACAAAAAGGTTCTCCTTTGTGGTAATAGTCTTTATCTGTCATCTGTAAGTTTGGCAAAACTGTAACATCTGTCTCTTATGCCCTTCCCTTTTATTTTCTGCATGGCTCTTCCTTCTTTCACCTCATTTTCTGCTCCTGATGACCTGATAGCTCAAGTGGTTCTTTTGTGCTCTCGAAGCCGACAGTCTACATGGAAGCCCTGCCCCGTCTTCTCTCTAGATTGTCCTGGTCCCCAAACAGATAAGTTTGACTACAGGGATATTCAAATAGTAAGTAACTATACAAAAGAAATTCAACGATATTAATAATTAAATAATACAAATTAAACTACAATGTAGTTATTAATTTTAAATTAGTACCAGTTTTGTTTTGTTTTTTTTTTCTTTTTGAGACAGAGTCTCACTCTGCTGCCCAGGCTAGAGTGCAGTGGCACAATCTCGGCTCACTGCAACCTCCGCCTCCCAGGTTCAAACGATTCTCCTGCCTCAGCCTCCTGAGTAGCTGGGATTACAGGCATGCACCACCACACTTGACTAATGTTTGTATTTTTAGTAGAGATGGGGTTTTACCATGTTGGTCAGACCGATCTCGAACTCCTGGCCCCGTGATCCACCTGCCTCGGCCTCCCAAAGTTCTGGGATTATAGGAGTGAGCCACTACTCCCGGCCTTAGTACCAGTCTTTACAGCAGCATGATGGTAATATATATTGAGGATCATGAAACTATCCATGCCTTGTGTCATGCATTTTGATACGATAATTCTACTTTTAAAGCAGTTACCAGAAACATTATTCAGAAGGTAGTGTTCTTTATAATGTTGAAAAGATGCCAGGAATATAAGTCTGTGATGTTTTTCAACAAATAATTACTGAGAAATTTCTATGACCAAGTATCTGATAGAATAGAGCAATGTGGAAGTGTTACGACAAATCAACACAATGAAATGTTGTATAACCATTAAAATACTAAGTAGAAACACTCATAGAAAAGTGTTTATGAAATATGTCCAATAGAATTCAAAACTTTACAGGCACTACATAGACTATGTACAGACTGTAAATTATAATAAATAATATTAAAAACCTGTGTATGGACTGTAAAGTACAATAAAATTAAAAATTTTTATAGGCACTATATAAAACTATGTATAGGGTACAAATTAAAATATAATAAACTTTATTAGGTGCTTAAGTATCTCATTTAAACGCTCACAGAAGCTCCAGTGTTATTATAACACAACACTAGACTGCGAGTTCCACAGACTCACGTTATTATCTGTGCTGTATCCCCAGTGTCTGGAACAGTGCCTCACATATAGCAGACACTCAGTTCTTGACTACCTGACGTGGCTGAGTCGTGATTGGGACCCAGTTCCCTATCAGAGCTAATACTGTCATTCAAATAAACTAGATCCACCAGGACTTCAGAATGGATTCTGAGACAGGCTTACAGACCGTCAAGTTCTTTGTTGGGTTGCAAGAGCCTCACGTCCGGTCCTCGCTCTTTCTCTTTTACCGCCTGCCCTCTGGTGGAGGTACTGATGAGTAGCAGGAGTCAGGGAAGAAAGGACCAGGGTCATCAACGACTGCACAGATCACCTGTGTCTTACCTGTACGTAATTAACACCTAGTTTTGTCTGTTCTCTAGCTATAAAAATAGGCGGACATATTTTCGCCAAATTTGAAGGTTATTTTCGAGATGGTCTGGCTTAAAATACATCGTATTAGCAAAATTTACTTTGAGGATGCTGTGGTGCACATTGATTATTTTTTGTCTTGCATTGTGAGTTTGGTGGCCCATCATTTTACGGATTTGTATAAGTTAAGAAATTTACACGTTTTAAATTTTTCTAAAATATCTCAGATTAAAGAGAATATTCCAAAATTTCATTAATTTTTCAAAATGATTTTGTTTTTTTCTCCACACAATGAATAAATTTAAACACTACAAAATTTGTCCCAAAGATGAATAAATCTTAGTTTCAAATCACCAAGAGTATTTGTTTTCTTTTGCCAAGAATAGGAAGTCATAACCAATAGTATTTTAAAATGAGAATTTTTATGGAACTGGAAACCCAATTTTAAAGGGACACCCATGCAAGGGCCAATTGCAAAGACAGGCTCTTTCAAGGGCAAATGAAATTGCAGTAAGAAGAATGCTTGGAATAAGATGAGAAGAATCATGTTCTTTCACAGGCAATTGAAATCAAAGTTCAGTTCAAAGAGACATTCGGCTGCTGATCAGGAGATACATGAGATATGAATTCAGATGCTTCTGTAAGAGAAAATAGTGCTTTTACATTTGAACTCCAATTATGCCGGAGAATCTACACTAGTTCTATGTCTGGAATCTGAAAGAGTCTAAATGTTCCAATGGAAAGGTCATATTGAAACCAATTACTAAGACCCCAAAGTTACTAAAATTGTTATTAATGGAGCAGTTTCCACAATTCCAATTATTTAAGACAAGATCAGAGCTGAAACTGTGTATGCCAATGGGGTACAATAGGAATCAGTATTTAATTCTCCCAAACCACTGGTTCCTTCAAACTACAGCTTCATCTTTTAAAGGCTGGAAGTACCAAGTGAGTATCTTTTTCACCCATGGCTCTTAATAAATCCAAAATGCAAATACCTGAAATAATTGGCATTGGCTTTTCTTTTTTTTTTTTTTTTTTTGAGACAGAGTTTCACTCTTGTTACCCAGGCTGGAGTGCAATGGCGCGATCTCGGCTCACTGCAACCTCCGCCTCCTGGGTTCAAGCAATTCTCCTGCCTCAGCCTCCCGAGTAGCTGGGACTACAGGCGTGCGCCACCATGCCCAGCTAATTTTTGTATTTTTAGTAGAGACGGGGTTTCACCATGTTGACCAGGATGGTCTCGATCTCTTGACCTCGTGATCCACCCGCCTCGGCCTCCCAAAGTGCTGGGATTATAGGCGTGAGCCACCGCGCCCGGCCGGCATTGGCTTTTCATAGAGCTGCCTCTCACATAGGCAACACTATGTAATGTGTGCCTGAGTGGTGAGTAACAAGGTCTTACTCAAATCTGCTCAGGGGTATGACAATAACTATGACCTCTAAAGAAACTTATTACAAAGTTGGAAATTATTAAAGCTCTGAATTAATTCAACTAGACAAAATCATTATAATTTTAATATTACTGTTTTTATTGTTTCTATTAAACTTTACTTAATGATAGTTAATTATTCTCCTGTGGAGCACTGGGAGTCTCCTAGAGTCTTTTTTTTTTTCTTGGCACTTATAATGAAGGCAGAGAGTTCACTCCCAGTTTTCTTTGTTATCGGCAAAAGAGATCAGCACATTAAACACATGGAAAGCCCTCCCTAGTGACTAGCACAACCCTTGGCAAATAGTAAGTACTTAATAATATTTGCCAAATGATTTAATGAACCACCCTTATATGAGTTGGAGTTTTTTGGTTGTTACAAAATTCAACTCTGGCTAACTTAGGAAAAGAGGGAATTTATTTGAAGGCTACAGGGCAGCAAACAGATTTAAGAAGAGACTGGAAAGCCCAACTCTTCAGAAACCAGAGCAGAAACCAGGGAGCTCCAGAAGATATAGAGCAAAACTGCTTAACACTTCATGCAGTCTGTTTATTACTCCATTCATAAATCAAATTCAAGAGGAAGCTTTTAATTTACCTAATTGGGTCCACGTCACTACTCCTACACTAGGAGGGGGCAATCTTGATTAATATTCGATTACTATTCCTACCAGAATTTATCCAGCGTCAAAAAAGAATCTTCCAAAAGGAAATTGGCGAGCTACTGCCAAAACAAGGTAGAATGGATGCAGGACAGGAAGGAAGGAAGGAAGGAAGGAAGGAAGGAAGGAAGGAAGGAAGGAAGGAAGGAAGGAAGGAAGGAAGGAAGGGGAAGGAAGGAACTTTTTTTTTTTTTCTGTTTTCTTTTTTTGAGATGGAGTCTCGTTCTGTTGCCAGGCTGGAGTGCAGTGGCACTATCTCAGTTCACTCCAATCTCCACCTCCCAGGTTTAAGCGATTCTCCTGCCTCAGCCTCCCAAGTAACTGACATTACAGGTGGCCACCACCATGCCCGGCCAATTTTTGTATTTTTAGTAGAGACAGGGTTTTACCTTGTTGGCCAGGCTGGTCTCAAACTCCTGACCATGGGTGATTCACCCACCTCTGCCTCCCAAAGTGCTGAGATTACAGGAGTAAGCCACCACACCCAGCCAGGAATTTTTCTAAGCATTAAGAAGGAACTTAAAAGAAAATACTTAGAAAGTAAGTACTTAGAAAAATTACTAAGTAATGTATCGAAGTATTGCCTTAGAGTTTATCCAATCTGATACAATTAGTGTCCTCATAAGAAGAGACACCAGAGAGTGCTGTTCTCCCTCGCTTCTCCTCCCCCTCTCCCTTCTTCTTTCCACACAAGGAGGCCATGTGAGTACACAGAGGGAAGGCAGCTGTCTGCAACCCAGGGGGAGAGCACTCATCAGACACCCACCCTGCTGGAATGTGATAGTGGATTTCCAGTCTCCATTACTATGAGAAAATAAATTTCTGTTGTGTAAGCCTCCTGCTTTATAGTAGTTTGTTATGGCATCCTGAGCAGATGAATATATCCACCATCAAAATTGATGAGGCAATCAAATAATTTCACAAAAATGCCTTTCAGGGAAAAATAGTCAAAATAACTGCTTAAAGTTGCATTATTTTAGTACATTTATAATTAAAATAAAATAGGCCATAATAACCATCAATCATTACACAGGAATCTCTGAAAGACCTAACTGCCAAATACTACTGCATTTTCAATGTTATTATCAAAATATGATACTGATAATAGTCCAAATTGGAAGGGAAAACATGAAATGTTTAATAAATTGTATAGCACTACTTGGAAAAAAAAAGAGTTAAACTCTCATTTCATGCCCAAAGCACAAAACATTCTAGATGCTTTTAAAACCTTCATTTAAAAATAAAAGCTCAGGCCAGGCGCAGTGGCTCACACCTGTAATCCCAACACTTTGGGAGGCCAACTTGGTCAGATCACTTGAACTGAACAGTTCAAGACCAGCCTGGGCAACATAGTGAAACCCTGTCTCTACAAAAAATACAAAAAATTAGCCAAGCGTGCGGGCACACATTTATGGTCCCAGCTACTTGGGAGGCTGAGTTAGGAAGATCACTTGAGTCTGGAAAGCAGGGGTTGCAGCGAGCCAAGATTATGCCATTCTACTTCCAGCCTAGGAGACACAGTGAGACCCTGCCTCAAAAAAAAAAATTTTTTTTATTAAAAAAAAAAAAAGAGCTCAGCAGCATTAGAGGAAAACACTGAAAACATTTTTATAATGTTGGAGTGGGAGATATCTTCTTAAGGTTCAAATTCAAAAGCCATAAGGGAAAACATTAATAGATCACAATATGTAAAACTTTTCAACTTCTGTACAGAAAAAGATAACACAAAGAAATTTAGTAGACAGGAAAAGACTGAAAGAAAATAATTGCAACATATAAAAAAAGAATTTGATATCCACCATATATAAAGAGTTCCTACAAATAAAATACCAACCATATAATAGAAATATATACATTCACGATATTATGCAACCATCACCAATATCTAATTCCAGAACATTTAATCACCCCAAAGGTACCTTATACACATTAAGCAGTCACTCCCATTCCTCCCCGCCACCAGTCCCTGGCAACCATTAATCTACATTTCAAATAAATCTACAATCTCCATAATTCTATGGATTTACCTATTCTGAACATTTCATGTAAATGGAATCATACAATATACGACCTTTTGTTTCTGGCTACTTTTGCTTAGCATAATGTTTTTAGGTTTCATCCACATTGTATCATATATCTGTATGTCATTCATTTTTACAGCTGAATAATTGAAATTTGGGTTGCTTCCACTTTTTGGATGCTATGAGTAATGCTATTTGTGTACAAGTTTTCGTGTGAATGTATATTACCAGTTCTCTCAGGTATATATCTAGGAGTGAAATTGCTATATGGTAATTCTGTGTTTATTGAGAAATGAATAAACTTTTCAACAACAGCTGTACCATTTTACATTCCCACCAACAATGTGTGAGGGTTCTCATTTCTCCAAATCCTTGCCAAAATTTATTTTCACTTTTTTAAAAATTACAGCCATGCTAGGGAAGTAGTATCTCATTATGGTTTTTATTCATATTCTCCTATTGACTAACGATGTTAAACATCTGTTCATATGCTTATTGCCCATTTTTATATACTCTTTGGAAAAAAATGCCTTTTTTGTTGTTGTTGTTGTTCATTTTGATTGGGTTGTTTTTTGTTGTTGAGTTGTAATTTTACACGTATTTGAGATTCTACACTGTTAACAGATTTCCAAATATTTTCTGTCATTCTATGGGTTGTCTTTTCACTTTCTTGATGGGTCTATTAAAGCATAAAGTTTTAAATTTTGATGAAGTCCAATATATCTTTTTTCCCCCTTTGTTCCTTGTGCTTTTGGTTTCATACGTAAGAAACCATTGCCAACTAGGTGTGGTAGCTTCATGCCTGTAATCCCAGTACTTTGGGAGGCCAAAGCAGGAGGCTCACTGGAAACCAGGAGTTCAAGACCAGCCTGGGCAACATAGTAAGACCCTGTCTCTACAAAAAAAAAACGTAACAGCCAGGTGTGGTAGCACCCACCTGTAGCCCTAGCTACTCAAGAGGCTGAGGCAGGAGGATTGCTTGAGCCCAAGAGTTCAAAGCTGAAGTGAGCTATGATTATGCCACTGAGCTCCAGCCTGGGTGGCAGAGAAAGACCCTGTCTCCTAAACAAACAAAAAAGACAACAAGTGTTGGTGTGGATTGGGAGTAATCAAAAGAATGTTTGTATACTATTGGTGGGAAGGCAAAATGATGCAGATGCTATGGAAAACAGTATGAAGTTTCCTCATAAAACTAAAAATAGAACTACTGTATGCTCCAGCAATCCCACTTATGGGTATTTATCTAACAGAACTGAAATCAGAATCTCAAAGAGATATTAGCGCTCCTGTGTTCATTGCAGCACTCTTCATAATAGCCAAGATGTGGAAACAACCTAAATAACCATCAACAGATAAAGAAAGAAAATGTGATATATACCTACAATGGAATACTATTCAACCTTTAAAAAAGAAATTCTGGCTGGGCGCGGTGGCTCACGCCTGTAATCCCAGCACTTTGGGAGGCCGAGGCGGGTGGATCATGAGGTCAAGAGATCGAGACCATCCTGGTCAACATAGTGAAACCCCGTCTCTACTAAAAATACAAAAATTAGCTGGGCATGGTGGCACGTGCCTGTAGTCCCAGCTACTCGGGAGGCTGAGGCAGGAGAATTGCTTGAACCCAGGAGGCGGAGGTTGCGGTGAGCCGAGATCGCGCCATTGCACACCAGCCTGGGTAACAAGAG
>PVKV010004003.1:108899-135044 GCA_004027835.1 Alouatta palliata | reverse complement strand
GGAGGAAGGCAGCAAATCACACTGCCATGTGTGTACCTATGTAACAATCTTGCATGTTCTTCACATGTACCCCCAAACGTAAAATGCAATAAAAAATATATATTAAAAAAATAGCATAGAGATCTTTTTCAGGAGATATGCCTTCCGCTAGAGATTATCTTAAATGTTTTCTTAGGGAAACAAAAAGACAAGAGAAGAAGCAATTATCAGAAGACAGTATTTTCCATTAATTATTCTCAAGAGTGTTGGATAAAGAAAATGAGTGGGAAATGTTCTCAGCTGGTCCCATCAGTCCATCTTTTTTGGGCCCCTTGTTATCCAATTAAGAGTTGTGGGCCAGGTGCCATGGCTCACGCCTATATTCCCAGCACTTTGAGAGGCCTACGCAGGTGGATCACGAGGTCAGGAGATGGAGACCATCCTGGCTGACATGGTGAAACCCCCATCTCTACTAAAAATACAAAAAAATTAGCCAGGTGTGGTGGCATGTGCCTGTAGTCCCAGCTACTAGAGAGGCTGAGGCAGGAAAATCATTTGAACCTGGGAGGCAGAGAGTACAGTGAGCTGAAATCATGCCACTGCACTCCAGCCTGGGCAACAGAGCAAGACTCTGTCTTAAAAAAAAAAAAAAAAAAAAAAAGAGAGAAAAGAATTTTGAAGCATATTAGGTAGACACATAGTAGTGGAATTGCTAGATCAAATGGTAGATCTACTTTTAGTTCTTTAAGGAATCTCCACACTGTATTTTGTAGTGGTTGTACTAGTTTACATTCCCAACAACAGTGTAAAAGTTTTCCCTTTTCACCACATTTGTGCCAACAACTAATTTTTAATGACTTTTCTTGCAGGTGTAAGGTGGTATTGCATTGTGGTTTTGATTTTCATTTCCCTAATAATTAGTGATGTTGAGCATTTTTTCAAATGCTTCTTGGCCACTTATATATCTCCTTTTGAGAATTGTCTATGTCCTTAGACTACTTTTTGATGGGATTGTTTGTTTGATTGTTTTCTTGCTAATTTGTTCGAGTTCTTTGTATATGCTGGATATTAGTCCTATGTCAGATGTATAAATTGTGAAGATTTTCTCCAGTTCTGTGGGTTGTCTGTTTACTCTGCTTATTATTTCTTTTGCTGTACAGAAGCTTTTTTATTTAATTAAGTCCCATATATTTTTTTTTCTTGCATTTGCTTTTGAGTTCTTGGTCATGAAGTCTTTGCCTAAGCCAATGTCTAGAAGAGTTTTTAAAATGTTATCTTCTAGAATTTTTATGTTTTCAGGTCTTAGATTTAAGTCTTTGCTCCATCTTGAGTTGATTTTTGTGTAAGATGAGATATGAGAATCCAGTTTTATTCTTCTACATGTGGCTTGCCAGCTATCCCAGCACCATTTGTTGAATAGGGTATCTTTTCTCCACATTATGTTTGTGTTTGCTTTGTCAAAGATTAGTTGGCTGTTAGTATTTGGCTTTATTTCTGGATTCTCTATTCTGTTCCATTGATCTATGTGCCAATTTTTGTATCAGTACCATGCTGTTTTTGTGACCATGGCCTTATAGTATAGTTTGAAGTTGGGTAATGTGATGCCTCCAGATTTGTTCTATTTGCTTTCTTGCTTTGGCTATGCAGGTTCTTTTTTGGTTCCCTGTGAATTTTAGGATTTTTTTTATAGTTCTGTGAAGACTGATGGTGGTATTTTTATGGGAATTGCATTGAATTTGTAAATTGCTTTTGGCCATATAGTCATTTTTACAATATTAAATCTACCCATCTATGAGCATGGGATATGTTTCCATTTCTTTGTGTTGGCTATGATTTCTTCTAGCAGTGTTTTGTAATTTTCCTTGCACCTCCTTGATTAAGTATATTCCTAAGGGGTTTTTTGTTGTTGTTGTTGTTGTTGTTGTTGTTGTTGTTTTTGCTTTTGTAGCTATTGTAAAAGTGATTGAGTTCTTGATTTGATTCTCAGCTTGGCCACTGTTGGTGTATAGTAGAGCTTCTGATTTGTGTACATTAATTTTGTATACTGAAACATTGCTGAATTTATTTACCAGTTCTAGGAGATTTTGGATGAAGCTTTAGGGTATATATAAGCTTTTCTAGGTATACAATTATATCATCAGCAAACAGTGACAGTTTGACTTCCTCTTTACTGATTTGGATGCTCTTTATTTCTTTCTCTTGTCTGATTGCTCTGGCTAGGACTTCTAGTACTAAGTTAAATAGAAGTGGTAAGAGTGAGTGTCCTTGGCTTGTTCCATTTCTCAGGGGGAATGCTTTTGACTTTTTCCTGTGCAGGATAATGTTGGCTGTGGTTTTGTAACAGATGACTTTTATTATCTTAGGTATGTCTCTTCTATACCAATTTTGCTGAGGGTTTTAATCATAAAGGGATGCTGGATTTTGTCAAATGCTTTTTCTGCATTTATTTAGATGCTCATGTGATTCTTGCCTCTAATAATGTTTAGATGGTTTATCATGTTTATTGACCTGTATATGTTAAACCATCCCTGAATCCCTCGTATGAAACCCAGTTGGTCATGGTGGATTATATTTTCTGTATGCTACTGGATTTGGTTAGTTAGTATTTCATTGAGAATTGTTGCATCTATGTTGCATTAGCACATTCTCATGCTGCTATGGATAAATACTTGAGATTTGTTAATTTATAAAGGAAAGGGGTTTAATTGGCTCATGATTCTGGATGGCTGGGGAAGCCTAAGGAAACTTACAATCAGGGCAGAAGGGGAAGCAAACATGTCCTCCTTCACATGGTGGCCAAAAAGAGAAGTGCCAAGCAAAGTGGAAAAAGCCCCTTATAAAACCATCGAATCTCATGAGAACTCACTATCATGAGAACAGCATGAGGGTAACCATCCCCATGATTCAATAACCTCCCACTGGGTCCCTCCCATCACATGTGGGGATTACAGAAACTACAATTCAATATGAGATTTAGGTGAGAACACAGCAAAACCATATCATATGTACATCAGGGATATTTGTCTGTAGTTTTCTTTTTTTTTTTTTTGTTATGTCTTTTTCTGGTTTTGGTATTAGGGTGATACTAGCTTTATAGAATAGAGAATTCCCTCTTTCTCTATCTTGTAGAATAGCAGCAATAGGATTGGTATCAATTCTTCTTTGAATGTCTGATAAAATTCAGCATGAATCCATATGGTCCTGGACTTTTTATGTTGACAATTTTTTTATTACATTTCAGTCTCATTGCTTGTTATTGGTCTGTTCAGAGTTTCTGTTTATTCCTGGTTTAATCTAGGAGGGTTGTATATTTTCAGGAATTTATCCATCTCTTCTAGGTTTTCTAGTTTATATGCATAAAGGTATTCATTCTAGCCTTGAATAGGCTTTTGTATTCCTGTGGTATAGATTGTAATACCTTTCATTTCATTTCTGATTGAGCTTATTTGAATAGCCTCTTTTTTTCTTGGTTAATCTCACCAATGGTCTTATCAATTTTATTTATCTTTTCAAAGAACTGGCTTTTTGTTTCATTTATCTTTTGTATTTCTTGTTTCATTTATCTTTTATATTTCTTTTGTTTCTACTTCATTTAGTTCTTCTTTGATCTTTGTTATTTCTTTTATTTTCTGCTGAGTTTGGGTTTGGTTTGTTCCTGTTTCTCTGGTTCCTTGAGGTGTGACCTTATGTTGTCTATTTGTGCTCTTATGGACTTCTTGATGTAGATATTTAATGCTATTAACTTTCCTCTTAGCACCCCTTTTGCTGTGTCCCAGAGGTTTTGATCAGGTGTGTCACTATTATTGCTCAGTTCAGGGAATTTTTTAATTTCCATATTGATTTCATCGTTGATCCAATGATTATTCAGAACCAGGTTATTTAATTTCTATGTGTTTGCATGGTTTTGAGGGTTCCTTTTGGAGCTGATTTCCAATTTTCTTCCACTGTGGTGTGAACAGGTACCTGATATAATTTCAGTTTTCTTAAATTTATTGAGATTTATTTTGTGGCCTATCATATGATCTATCTTGGAGAATGTTCCATGTGCTGATTAATAGAATGTGTATTCTGTGGTTGTTGGGTAAAATGTTCTGTAAATATCTGTTAAGCTCATTTTTTTCCAGGATATAGTTTAAGTCCATTGTTTCTTTGTTGACTTTCTGTCTTGATGACCTGTCTAGTGTTGTCTGTGAAGTATTAAAGTTCCCCACTGTTATTGTATTGCTCTCTATTTGATTTATTGGGTCTAGTAGTAATTGTTTTATAAATTTGGGAGCTCCAGTGTTAGGTGAATATATATTTAGGATTGTGATATATTCCTGTTGGACTAGCTCTGTTATCATTATATAATGTCCCTGTTTGTCTTTTTTGATGGCTGTTGCTTTAAAGTTTGTTTTGTCTGATATAAGAACAGCTACTCCTGCTCACCATTTGTGTCCATTTGCATGGACTATCTTTTTCCAACATTTTCCCTTAAGTTTATGTGAGTCCTTACGTGTCAGGTAAGTCTCTTAAAGACCTCAGAAATTTGGTTGGTGAGTTTTTATCCATTCTGCCGTTCTGTATCTTTTAAGTGGAGTATTTAGGCCATTTAGATTCAATATTAGCATTGAGATGTAAAGTATTATTCTATTTATCATGCTATTTGTTGCCTGAATATCTTGTTGTTGTTGTTTTTCATTGTGTAATCATTATATAGGTCCTATTGGATTTATGCTTTAAGGAGGTTCTATTTTGGTGTATTTCAAGGATGTTTTTCAAGACTTGGAGCTTCTTTTAGCAATTCTTGTCGTGTTGACTTGGTAGTGGAGAATTCTCAGTGTTTGTCTTTCCTTCATTTATGAAACTTAGTTTTGCTGAATTCAAAATTTTTGACTGACAATTGTTTTGTTTATGGAAGCTAATAAGATCCCAATTCCTTCTACCTTCTATGGTTTCTGCTGAGAAATCTGCTGTTACTCTGATAGGTTTTTCTTTATAGGTTCCCCTATGGTTTTGCCTCATGGCTCTTAAGATTCTTTCCTTTCTCTTTACTTTAAATATCATAACCTGATGATTATGTGCCTATGTGGTTATCTTTATGTGATGGATTTCCCAGGTGTTCTTTGAGCTTCTTGTATTTGAATGTCTGGATCTCTAGCAACACCAGGGAAGTTTTCTTTGATTATTCCCTCAAATATGTTTTCCAAACTTTTAGATTTCTCTTCTCCATGAGGAACACCAATTATTCTTAGGTTTGGATGTTTAACATAATCCCATAATTCTTGGAGACTTTGTTCATTTTTTAAATCTTTTTTTTTTTTTATCTTTGATGGACTGGGTTACTTTGAAAACCTTGTCTTCAAGCTCTGAAGTTCTTTTTTTTACTTATTTAATTCTATTGCTGAGAATTTCTAGGGCATTTTGCATTTCTCTAAGTGTGTCCTTCATTTCCAAAAGTTGTGATTGTTTTTTATTTAGGCTATCTATTTCACTGGGGATTTTTCCATTCATATCCTGTATCATATTGTTTTATTTCTTTAAATTGGACTTCATTTTTCTCTGGTGCCTCCTTGATTATCTTGGTAGTTGACTTCTGATTCTCTTTTGGGAAATTCAGAGATTTCATATTAGTTTGGATCCTTTACTGGTGAGCTAGTGTAATATTTTTTGGGTGTTAAAGAAACTTATTTTGTCATGTTAACAGAATTATTTTCCTGATTCCTTCTTATTTGGGTATACTGCCAGAGGGAAGATCTGGGACTCAGGGGCTGCTCTTCAGATTCTTTTATCCCACAGGGTACTTTCTTAATGTGATTCTCTCTCGCTTTCCCCAGGGATGGGGCTTCCTGAGAGCAGAACTGCAGTGATTGTTATTTTTCTTCTGGATCTAGCCACCAACAGAGCTACCAGGCTCCAGGATGGTACTGGGAATTTTCTGTAAAGAGCCCTGTGATTTGAGGAATCTTCGTATCTCTCAGCCATGGTTACCAGCACCTGCTCCAGTGGAGGTAGCAAGGGAGTGAAGTGAACTCTGTGAGGGTTCTTGATTGTATTTTTGTTTAGTGCATTGGTTTTGCATTGGTTGTCCTCCAGCTGGGAAGTAGTGCTTTCAAGAGCACATCAGCTGCAGTAATATAGGGAAGAAACAAACTTATCCTAGGGTTGGCTGGATAAATCTTCAGGATTCTCAGGCAGTAAGCAGGGTCATAGAACTCCCAAGAGATTATGTCCTTTGTCTTCAATTTCAAAGGTGGATACAGAAAGACCATCAGGTGGGGGCAGGTACAGTCATGTCTGAGCTCAGACTCTTCTTGGGTGTGGCTTGCTGTGGCTGCTGTAAGAGATGGGGGTGTGATTCCCCGGCCAATGGAATTTTGTTCCTAAGGGGATTATGGCTGCCTCTTCTGAGTCATACAGGTCACCAGAGAGAAGTGGGGAAATGTTGGCAGTTACAGGCCTCACCCAGCTCCCACACAGTCTACAGCCTGAATGGCAGGTCTCACTTCCACTATGCACCCCCAATAGCACTGAGTTATCTCCAGGCAGCCAGTGATCAGGGCTCAGAATTTGCCCCAGGCTGCAGGCCTCCCCACTGAGAAAGCAAGCTGATGTACAGTTTTTTGGCTGTCTCATGGAGCCTGCAGCTTTGATCCAGTTCCTTCTAAGGGTCTGTGGAATCTCTCAGCTTTCCTGGTATGTTTCCATGGTAATTCTTGGAGCAAAAGTTCATTACATGAGTCTCCACATGTTGCTCTGTCTGTCTGAGTGGGAGCTGCAAGTTAGTCTTGCTTCCTATCTGCCATCAGTTTTTTCTAAAACCAAGTTTTAATATTACAAATAGTATCCATATGTGCTTGATCCACCAGTCTGTGGTTACAATTTCTTTTCATATACAATTTTAAAAGTGTACGTTTCCATCCTGCATAACTGCATAAGTCCAATATTTTCCTAGGTTCCCTCTAAGAGGACTAGGAAAATACTCCTGGGAAGCCCCAAGAAATGTTGGTGTTCTCCAGGTTATTTCAAGTTGTCATTGCCTTCACAGTCAGAAATCAGATTGTAGATTGCTATCCTGCTTTTCAGCAAATCTCTCCCATTTGTTTCTTCTCTACTTTTTTATTCCTTTAATCACAACAGAGATTATTTTAAGCCTGTAATATAACTACCAAAAATATTTTAAAAGCCTGACAAAATTCTCTCAGCATTTATTTGTCTAAGAATCTGAACAGCAGCCCCTCAGTCCCAGATCTTCCCTCTGAGATAGTCTACCCAAAGACTGACAAAGAACAAAAGCAAATGTTGATTTAAAGAGTAGCCAAAAACTATAGGTGAGATATGAGTGGTCTAATTTCCCCAGGCCATGCCCATTCACAGTGGTCTTATATAAGCTATTTAAGCACTGTCCTCCAGGGTCCTGCTAGGTAGCACAAGCCAGATGACTTTCCTCCAATGTGACTGCCTGAAATATGACTCCCCAGCTAATGCTGTAGTTTCCAAATGCCCAAGGTTGAGATAAACAATAATAATAAAAAATAAAAACATTTTACCAGCACCCAAAACTATTAACTGAGTTCTTAATTTCTGCTTTAGAATTCAAAGCCAGAACTAGGATGAGGTAAGTGAAACACTCATTTTAAAAACTTTAAGAAGACACTTACTTTCAGGGTCATACAAATACAAAATGATTTCTTTCTATGATGATTTGTGTATTAGTCAGGATTCTCCAAAGAGACAGAAACAACATGATGCATATCTATTTATCTCTCTGTATTTCTCTAAATAGATGATAGATATATAGCTAGATGATTGATAGATAGATAGGAATTTAGTAGGGCAATTGGCTCACATTACTCTGGAGGCTGAGAAGTCCCATGATAGGCCATCTGCAAGCTGGAGACCCTGGGATTTGGTAATATGGTTGTCTAAGTCCAAAGGTTTACAAACCAGAAAAGCTGATGGTGTCATTCTTAGTCTAAGGCTGAAGGCCTGAGGAACTAGGAGTCATCTGGTTAGTCCCTAGGGTCCAAAGCCTGGAGAATCTGAAGTTCTGATGTTCAAAGGCAGGAGAGAAAGAGCATCTCAGCTCCAAAAAAAAAAAAAAGCAGAGAGAAAATATAAGCAAATCAAATAACCTGAAATTTTTGGAAAAACTAGCCAGTGAAAACCAAAACTTTCATAAAAACATTGTTTTAAGACTTGCTTCTTGGAATATGGTGGGTTATACATTCATAGAAACAGATAAAAATGTTACATAAACTCTAAAACACATTTTTTTTTTATGTCTCGGCCAGTGAGAAAGGAATAAATTCCTGAAAGTACAGAGATGACAAGAAAGTACAAACCTAAGAAGGTGGTGGACTCTGGCCAACATTCTCAGGAAGGATCTACTAAACCCTGGTGGCCTAACACTTGGTTTTGTTAAAGAAAAAAAATACTTAATAATACTTGTAAAAGCACACTAAGGAAGACTTTATTCAGGATCACTGCTACAGGCATGGCACCATCACAACAGGGTTGTGCCATGGGATAGAGAGATTGGATTCAACTTTCAATACAGCATGGACAAGTAGAAATGTACAACAAAAGAGCTATGGGGATCAGTGGATAGACAGTTACTAGGTGGAAACAATCATATGTTAAGGGAGATTCTGACTAAACTGACCCAACAAAATTCTTGCTTAAGACAGGTCAGGATGATCACACATCAACTGGGGGTTGGTGGAGGATGAGGAATCCAATCAGGTATCAAAGATGGGGGCTTCTGGCTAAACTAACTTACTAGGGATCCTTACTAAAACTGAATTTTATGAGGAATTACACAGATGGGCCTAGGAGAAGCTTCAGAAGCCTGACTAAAGTTTGGCCAAGCAAAGAATCCTTGTGAGCTTTAATGGTTCTGTGGATGATGGGTAGAAGGAAAAGATGGTAAGTGAGATTGGAAGCAGCCTCCAGGCCACTGAACAAGAACTTCCAAGAGTGACACTCCCAAAAAGCAACATAGAGAAAACCTAACCCAAAAAACTGAGACAGTGATGTACACAATTCTCTCAATATTAGTTTGGGAGACAAAGAAAAAGTAAAAAGCCTTCTCTGATTGTTCTTAACTTCAAAATTGTACCTTTTTTGCTGTGGGGCCTAAATCTTACAACTGTTGTGGCCCTGAAAAACCTCAAGTAAAAATTATTGATTAAAGGGATTCTAGGGAGGTGTTGCCCTAACAGAAGTAAGATAAATAAGATCTAAAGGAACACATTTTAGAATCAAGCCTCAATGCTTCCTGCAGATAAAGTTTAAAAGAACACGAACCAATGATCAAAATTCACTAAACACACAGGAAAATAGAGCATCTTAAACAAGAGTCAGCTATAACATTAAACTGTAGAATCAGCTTTGCAAAATTTAATATTTAAGTTATCTAATAATTTGAATGAGTATATTTAATATATTTAAATAAAGGATTCTATTTAAAGTATGATGAAACAACAAGAGACTATCAAAATCAACTATTTGGGAAAAGAACAAAATTGAACCAAAGAACATAAAATATTATGATTAAAATTTGAAACTTGATGGATGTGATAAGCAGCCAATTAACACGACTGATGATAGAGTGAATTTATTAGAAGAGATGTCTGTAAACTTAAAACAGAAGACAACAAAGAAATACAAATAATGAATATTTCGCTAATGTGGATGATAGAGCAAGAAGATCCAATGAACATTTAACTTGGGTTCCAGAGACATGCAACAGAAATGAAGACAATTTTCAGAATACAAATACAGTAGTAAACAGTACACTGTATCTAAGGTTACTATATTGAATGGAAATTAGAAGTAGCTCTGCATATCAGTTTTTTGTTTGTTTGTTTGTTTGTGACAGTGTCTCACTTTGTCACCCAGGCTGGAGTGCAGTGGGGCCTCCGCCTCCCAGGGTCAAGTGATCCTCCCACCTCAGTCTCCTAAGTAGCTGGGATTACAGGTGCATGCCGCCATGCCCAGCTAATTTTTGTATTTTTTGTAGAGACAGGATCTTGCTATGTTGCCCAGCTGGTATGCTTATCTTTATTGTTTAAAAAGAATATCAATGTGTATTGAGCTAGTCCCTAGGGTCCAAAGGCTGGAGAACCTCAAGTTCTGATGTTCAAAGGCAGGAGAGATTTATCACTAAATCTTTTTGTTTGCAAGACTGTTGGTGATTATGATGAAGAAAATGATGATGAATATAATTTTACTCTCTTGTCCCACAAGCTTCATTGTTAATTCAATCTCACTGCAGACAGAACCACCCATAAGTCTGCAATGATAAATATATTGCTCATCTGCTACCATTCTCCCCTTTCATATTACTGACAAATACCTTGACTTTTTCCGATTTGTCATCTCAATTTTCCAGAATTTGTCTCAAAACAGTGTACCAGGAAGCAATGACTGATCTGATTTTGGGAAAAGAACACTTTGGACCTTCTTCTCTAAGTATATCCTAATGCTTCTATGGGGATTTTCTTGTTTTATTCACTTGCGTAACTAGGAGACTGGGAAATGGTTGGGGAGAAAGAAGATAGCTCAGATGGTTAATGTTGATGAATATTTGTAGTTCACACAGCTTATTTCATTAATTTCTGTCTTTCTTAGGGGAAATACTTAAGGCTTCTACTTCTGCCCTTAGACACACTCTCAGGCTATGTTTGACAGCTATTTTCTGCTGATCAAATCTTCCCATTATATTCTTTCTAACTTTAGTGCATCCAAGTAAATATGCTTTTTGTTGGGGGATGTTCTAATGACTACCTAGAGAGAATGACAGCTAATGCATCTTGAAGAGTGCATATAGTGCCTGAAGCAAAAATATTCTTTTGGTTAGTTATCATTTGGCTGAAGACTTAGGGCTTTGCTTTTCCTGAAATGGCTCTAAAGTGAACAAGAGAAAAGAACTTCCCAAAATTCTGCCTCAGATTCCCATCCCCATGTAATCACCTAAACATCCTAAACCTTACATGAGTTCAAGTCACTCTTCCTTATAGGAGAAGTCTTTAACCTGGGTACCATTAGTAGACTTCAGGGTGATTGAGGATTCAATAAAATTGTATGCAAAAGGGTTAAGTGATTGCAGTTTTCTCAGTAGAAGATCTGTAGTTTCTAAAAGATTTGTACAAGTGTCACTGACCCAAAGATTAAAAAAAAAAAAATCCCTGTTCTAGAAAGTTTTATTTGTAAAAGTTTTTGATTTGAGAAAATAAAACCATATACCTCCGAAGAAGAAAGCATAATGGCTTTCAACCTTGTCTTATCTAACTTCTCAGGAATCTTTGGAGAGTAATTAACTTGGTGAAACCACATCAGTTTCCAAGTTGCTTGTTTGTGTTTGGCTCTGCTACCATTGTTCTTATATCTCTCTAGGCTTTATGCAACCAAAGACAGTTAAAGAATTGTCAATATTTTCTGATTATACATTCATTTAATGTTAGTTCTCAAGGAGATTTTTAAAAGCAACTACTCCAAGATCTCCATTTTACACATGAGGTTCAGCATGAGTCAGTGGCTTCTCCAATCATTGAGTGAATAGCAGAGCAATGCCTGAGCAGAATCTTCCTTTTTCATCATATAGGGAGAGAACAATATTTTCCTCATGTGGCGTATGTCCACAGTTACATATATTTGCAAATCCTGGCATGAGAAAACATTAAATCATTTTAAGAAATATTGTATTAATGATACCCATTCATCATTATTACATATTATTAGAATGATATTTTAATACTCTCCCTCAGTAAAATTAACAACAAAAGTATTTATCAAAGAGAATTTTTCAGTTAAGTTTGATGATTGTACATGCAAGGTGTAAATTAACTCAACATTGATGATTCAAGGTTTTATATTTAGCCAGCTCGTGACTGAAAAAAAAATGTTCTGGTTTTTTTTTTTTTTTTTTTTTTGGAAATGAACCCATTTCCTTTTTTCCCCTTTTTTATCAGCAAATGACACCAAGCAGATCCATGGAAGGGGGTGGAAACCACACCTCTGTGGTCATGTCTTTTCTCCTGGGACTCTCAGACAAATAAGAGCAGCTCATCCATCCTCTTTCCAGTCTCCCTGGGGAACTACCTTGTGACCCTGATTTGGAACTTGGGTCCTATTTATCATCCTCATCAGGATAGAATCTCACCTGTACACACCCATGTCCTTTTTTTTCAGTTCTCTGTCATTTATAGGCATCTGTTATTCCTCTGCCATCAGCCCAAGGATGCTTTCAGGCTTCCTAAAAGATAGAAAAAATAATCCTTTCTTGGCTGTACTCCTCAGTATTTTGTTGGGGCCTGGATGGTATGGACGAGTGCTCCCTCTTGGTCACCATGGCCTGCAACAGCTATGTGGCCATTGGCAGCCAACTGCAGTAGTTAGCATTCATGGCATCCTGGGGTCCTTAATTCAAGTGAACTCTTTTTCTGTTTTACTTTCATTTTAAGTTCAGTGGTACATGTATAGCTGTGTTATAGGTAAATTGCATGTCACAAAAGTTTGGCTTACAGATTATTTTGTCACCTAGGCAATAAGCGTAGCACCCAATAAGTAGTTTTTTGATCTTTCCTTCCTCCCACCCTCCACCCTGAAGTAGGCCTTGTTGTTCATTGTTCCCTTCTGTGTGTCCACTTGTTTTCAATGTTTAGCTCCCACTTGTAAATGAGAACATGCAGTATTTGGTTTTCTGTTCCTGTGTTAGTTTGCTCAGAATAATGGCCTCCAGTTCCATCCATGTTCCTGCAAAGGACATAATCTTGTTCCTTTTTATGGCTGCATAGTATTCCATTGTTGTATTCCATGGTGTATAAATACCATTTGTTTGAAATTCAGGCTACTGATGATGGGAATTTAGATGGCTTCTATGTCTTCATTATTGTGAATAGTGCTGCAGTGAGCATATGTGTGCATGTGTCTCCATGGAAGAACAATTTATTTTCCTTTGGGTATATACCCAATAATGGAATTGCTGAGTCAAATGGTAATTCTGTTCTGACTTCTTGGAGAAATCACTACACTGATTTCCGCAATGGCTGAACTAATTAACATTCTCTCTAGAAGCGTATAAGCATTCCATTTTCTCTGCAATCTCACCAGAATCTGTTCCTTTTTGACTTTTTAATAATAGCCATTCTGATTGGCATGAGATATCTCATTGTGGTTTTGATTTGCATTTCCCTAGTAATTAGTAACGTTGGGCATTTTTTCACAAGCATATTGGCTGCATATGTGCCTTCCTTTGAAAAGGTCTGTTTATGTCTTTTTCCACTTTTTAATGGGGTTGTTCGGTTTTTGCTTGCTAACTTGTTTAAGTTTCTTATAAATTCTGAGCATAAGACCTTTGTTGGATGCATAGTTGCAAATATTTTCTCTCATTCTGTGGGTTGTCTGTTCACTCTGTTGATAGTTGTTTGTGTAGGTTTTTGTTGTTGTTGTTTTTGCTATGCAGAAGCTCTTTAGTTTAATTAGATTCCCTTTGTCAATTTTTGTTTTGTTGTAATTGTTTTTGGCATCTTCATTATAAAATCTTTGCTAAGGCTTATGTGCAGAATGATATTTCCTAGATTATCTTCCAAGGTTTTTATAATTTTAGGTTATAAGTTTAAGTTTTTAATCCATCATGCGTTGATTTTTGTGTGTGGTATAAGAAATGATTCCAGTTTCAATCTGCACATGATTAGCCAGTTACTGCAGCACCATTTATTGAACAGGGAGTCCATTCCTCATTGCTTGTTTTTGTCAACTTTATGAAGACCAGATGGCTGTAGGTGTGTAGCTTTATTTCTGGCTCTCTACTCTGTTCCATTGGTCTATGTATCTGTTTTTGTCAGTACCATGCTGTTTGGTTACTGTAGTCTTGTAGAATAATCGAAGTCAGTTAACATGATGCCTCCAGCTTTGTTGTTTTTGCTTAGAATTTTCTTGGCTATTTGGGCTCTTTTTTGATTCCATATAAATTTTAAAGTATTTTTTTCTAATTCTGTTAAGTGTTATTGGTAGTTTGATAGGAATAGCATTGAATCTGTGAATTTCTTTGGAAAGTATAACCATTTTAACAATACTGATTCTTCCTATCCATGAGCATTAAATGTTTTTCCATTTGTTTGTGTTATCTCTGATTTCTTTGAGCTGTGTTTTGTAATTCTTATTGTACAGATCTTTCATCTCCCTGGTTAGCTGTATTTCTAGGTTTTTATTCTTTTTTTGTGGCCTTTGTGAATGAAATTGGGTTTTGGTTTGGCTCTCAGCTTAGGTGTTGTTGGTGTGTAGCAATGTTACTAATCTTCATACACTTATTTTTTTATCCTGAAACTTTTCTGACATTGTATAGCAGATCTCAGAGCTTTTGGGCAGACACTAAGGAGTTTTCTAGCTATAGAATCATATTGTCTTCAGACATAGATAGTTCGACTTCCTCTCTTCCTATTTGGATAACTTTTGTTTTTCTTCTCTTGCCTGGTTGCTCTGGCCAGGATTTCCAATACTATGTTAAATAGGAATGGCGTGAGTAAGCATCTTTGTCTACTTCCAGTTCTCAAGGGGAAAGTTTCCAGCTTTTGCTCATTTAGTACGATGTTGGCTGAGGGTTTGTCATAGATGGCTCTTATATTTTAAGGTATGTTTCTTCAATGCCTTGTTTGTTGAAGGCTTTTAACAAAAAGGAATGTTGAATTTTATCAAAAGCCTTTTTGAGTCTATTGAGATTATCACGCGGTTTTGTCTTTAGTTCTGTTTATGTGATGAGTTGCATTTATTGATTTGTCTATGTTGAACTAACCTTGAATTACAATCATAAAGCCTATTTGATCACGGTAGTTGCTTTTTGATGTGCTGCTGGATTCAGTTTTCTAGTATTTTGTTAAGGACTTGTGTATCTATGTTCATCAAAGATATTGGTCTGAAGTTGTTTTTTGGGTGGTTGTTGTTGCTGTTGTTGTTGTTTTGCTCTGTCTCAGCCAGGTTTCCGTATCAGGATAATGCTATTCTCATAGAATAAGTTAGGGGGGAGCCCCTGCTACTCAATTTTTTGCAAGAGTTTTAGTAGGAATGACACGAGCTCTTCTTTATACATTTGTAGGACCAAGTTGTGAATCCGTCTAATCCTGAACATTTTCTTTTGGTAGGCTTTTTATTACTGATTCAATTTTGGAACTCATTATTGGTCTGTTCAAGGATTCAACTTCTTCCTGGTTCAGTCTTGGGAGGATGTATGTTTCCAGCAATATATCCATTTCTTTGAATTTTTCTAATTTGTGTGAAGAGAGGTGCTTGTAGTAGACTTTGCAGGTTTTTTGTATTTTTATGGTGTCAATGGTAATGTCTCCTTTGTCATTTCCGATTGTGTCTATTTGGATCTTCTCTCTTTTTTCTTTATTAGTCTATCTAATGGTCTATCAATTTTTTTTATTGTTTCAGATAACCAGCTCCTGCATTCATTGATCTTTGCATGGTTTTTTGACTTCTCAATTTTCTTTGGTTCAGCTCTGATTTTGATTATTTATTTTTTTTCTGCTAGCTTTTAGGTTGGTTTACTCTCGTTTCTCTAGTTCCTCTAGGATGAATATTAGGTTGTTAATTTGAAAACTCTTTAACTTTTTGATGTGAGTATTTATTGCTATAAACTTTCCCCTTAAAGCTGTGATAGCTGTGTCCCAGAGATTCTGGTATGTTGTATCTTTTTAATCATTAGTTTCAAAGAATTTCTTGATTTCTGCCTTAATTTCATTGTTTATCCATAAGTCATTCAGGAATAGGTTTTTTAATGTTGGTGTTAATTGTATGGTTTTGAGCGATTTTCTTAGTATTGAAGTGCATTTTGGTATGATTTCAGTTTTTAAAAATCTGCTGGGGATTGTATTATGTCTGATTGTGTGGCTAATTTTAGAGTATGTGCTATGTGCAGATGAGTCAAATGTATATTCTGTTATTTTGGGATTAAGAGTTTTGTGGATGTCTATTATGCCCATTTTCTTGAGTGTCTAGTTCAGGTCTTGAATATTTTTTGTTAGCTTTCTGACTTGATGAAATGTCTAATACTGTTAGCAGGTGTTGACATCTCCCACTATTATTATGTGGTTATCTAAGTCTTTTCATAGGTCTCTGACAACTTGCTTTATGAATCTGTGTTCTCCTGTGTTGGGTGCATATGTATTTAAAATATTTAGTTCTTCTCACTGCATTTAACCCTTTACTATTACGTAATCCCCTTCTTTCTTTTCCTATCATTGTGGATTTAAAGTCTGTTTTGTCTGAAATTAAAAGAGCAATTCCTGCTTTTTTCTGTTTTCCATCCATTCAAGCAATCTCTTGCTTGCATCTCTGCTACTGTAGGCCAAACATTGTTCAACATTTCTTCTATGAGGTACCTCAGATTATTTCCTTGTCTTGCTCCAATCCCTTCATCACCCAAATGATTCTTCTTTCAGTAACTATTTTTGTTGGGTTGAGTTTTCACTTGATGTTCTCTTGTCTTACTATTTTGTTGCAGCTTTTATTCTGAAAATATTCTCAACCACAGGTAGTACCAAGGCCTTGAATACCTGTGCCTTCCGCCTAGCAGCTGTGCCGTCTTCTGTGTTACAGTCCTGCCTGTGTACATGCATCCCAGCTCTTGCCACTCCATGAAGCAGGACAAGGTGCTGTCCCTGTTCTATGTGATCCTTATCCTCATTATAAACCCACTGATCTATAGTCTGAGGAACAAAGAGATCAAAGAGGCCCTCAGGAGGGTGATAAAAAGCAACCTGTTTACTTCTGCAAGAATAACATTTGGACAAGCATTGATATTGCTAAAAGGAAGATATGAGTAAGAATATGTAAGGGACACTTTGTAGGTCACAAGAACAGGTAGGTAGAGAGAAGTGCAAACCTGGCGTTCTGTATTCCTCATGCCATTGTGTTCAGCTAGCACCAAGTGATTTGTCTGAGGCAGTGTCACTGATATTAAAATACAATTCAAAATCTAGTTTCTGTGATAGAATCTAGGTAGATTGAACCCTATGATATAATTATGTTTTGATAACAGATGTGCTAATAGATATTGTATGCAGGGAAATAACAAGAACCCAGGAAACCACACAGCCTGTTCTTTTCTTCACCAGTTATTTAGTTGTTTTTAAATAAATTGTAATGTGTATATTTGAGGTTTTTAATGTGATGTTGGATACATATATAGTAAAATAGTTAATATAGTGATATAAATCAGCATATATATTATTTTGCATAGTTATTTTTTGTTAGAAGAGCAATTAAAATCTACTTCTTTAACAAAAATTCCTAATAGAATACAGTTTTCCCGATCAAAGTCTTCTTTTTGTATATCTCCAAACTTTTTCATCCTGCATAATCTGCTACTTCATATCCTTTGGCATACATCAGTCCGTATTGTCTCCTCCCCTCCACCTACCTCTGCACCTGATAACCACGTTATTATCTATGTCTATATATTTGATCTTTTCTCAAAAAATGCATATATACATGCAATCATGCAATGTTTTTCTTTCTGTGTCTCACTTGGTTAAATTTCTCTCTAAGCGTTTTTTTTTAAATATCATAAATGGAATTGTTTCCTTCATTTCTTTTTCAGCCAGGTTATTATTTTTGTATAAAAATGCTACTGAGGGTTCGGCACGGTGGTTCATGCCTGTAATCCCAGCATTTTGGGAAGTCAAGGTGGACAGATCACCTGAGGTCAGGAGTTCAGCCTGGCCAACGTGGTGAAACCCCATCTCTACCATTTATGATCATTTCTATTGTGAATAGTGCTGTAATGAACATATGCATGCATGTGTCTTTATGACAGAAAGATTTATATTCCTTTGGGTATATTCCCAGGAGTGGGATTGCTGGATCAAATGGTAGTTTTGTTTTCAGGTCTTTGAGGATTTGCTGCACTGTTTTCCACAATGGTTGAACTGATTTACACTCCCACAATGTATAAGCATTCCTTTTTCTCTGAAACCTTACTAGCATCTGTTATTCTTTTACTTTTTACTAATAGCCATTCTGACTGGTGTGATATTGTATCTCATTGTAGTTTTGATTTGCATTTCTCTAATAATCTGAGGTTTTAAAAATAGCATTGTTAGCTAAATGTATGTCTTTTTTTTTAATTTATTTTACTTTTGGTGCATATTATATCTGGTATTTCTCCCCATGTTAACCCTCCCCACCCCCTCCAACTGTCCCCTGTGTGTGATGCTCCTCTCCCTGAGTCCACATGTTCTCGTTGTTCAACACCCACCTATGAGTGAGAACATACAGTGCTTGGCTTTCTGTTCTTGGGTCAGTTTGCTGAGAATGATGGTTTCCAGATTCATCCATGTCCCTACAAAGGACACGAACTCATCGTTTGTTATGGCTGTGTAGTATTCCATGGTGTATATGTACCACATTTTCTTTGTCCAGTCTATCATTGATGGGCATTTGGGTTGGTTCCAAGTCTTTGCTATTGTACACAGGGCTGCAATGAACATACATGTGCATGTGTCTTTATAGTAGAACAATTTATAGTTCTTTGGGTATATACCCAATAGTGGGATTGCTGGGTCAAAAGGAATTTCTATTTCTAAATCCTTGAGAAATCGCCACACTGTCTTCCACAATGGTTGAACTAATTTACACGCCTACCAACTGTGTAAGAGTGTTCCTATTTCTCCACATCCTCTCCAGCATCTGTTGTCTCCAGATTTTTTAATGATCACCATTCTAACTGGCATGAGGTTGTATCTCAGTGTGGTTTTGATTTGCATTTCTCTAATGACCAGTGATGATGAGCATTTTTTCATGTTTGTTGGCCTCATATATGTCCTCTTTTGAAAAGGGTCTGTTCATATCCTTCACCCACTTTTGAATGGGGTTGTTTTTTTCTTGTATATCTGTTTTAGTTCTTTGTAGATTCTGGATATTAGCCCTTTGTCAGATGGGTAGATTGCAAAAATTTTTTCCCATTCTGTTGGTTGCCAATTCACTCTAATGATGGTTTGTTTTGCTGTACAGAAACTCTGGAGTTTAATTAGATCCCATTTGTCTATCATGGCTTTTATTGCCATTGCTTTGGGTGTTTTAGTCATGAAGTCCTTGCCTATGCCTATGTCCTGGATGGTTTTGCCTATGTTTTCTTCTAGTGTTTTTATGGTGTTAGGTTTTATGTTTAAATTTTTGATCCATCTGGAGTTAATTTTAGTGTAAGGTGACAGGTAGGGGTCCAGTTTCTGCTTTCTGCACATTGCTAGCCAGTTTTCCCAACACTGTTTATTAAACATGGAGTCCTTTCCCCATTGCTTGTTTTTGCTGGGTATGTCAAAGATCAGATGGTTGTAGATGTGTGGTGTTTCTTCTGGGGTCTCTGTTCTGTTCCATTGGTCTATGTCTCCATTTTGGTACCAGTACCATGCTGTTTTGATTACTGTAGCCTTGTAGTATAGTTTGAAGTCTGGCAGTGTGATGCCTCTGGCTTTGTTCTTTTTGCTTAGGATTGTCTTGGCTGTGCAGGGTCTTTTGTGATTCCATATGAAGTTTAAAGTGTTTTTTTCCAGTTCTGTGAAGAAGGTGATTGGTAGCTTGATGGGGATAGCGTTGAATCTATAGATTACTTTGGGCAGTATGGCCATTTTCACAATATTGATTCTTCCTAACCATGAGCATGGAATGTTTCTCCATCTGTTTGTGTCCTCTCTTATTTCGTTGAGTAGTGGTTTGTAGTTCTCCTTGAAGAGGTCCTTTACATCCTTTGTTAGTTGCATTCCTAGGTGTCTTATTCTCTTTGTAGCAATTGTGAATGGGAATTCACTCTTGATTTGGCTCTCTGTTTGTCTGTTATTGGTATATAGGAATGCTTGCGATTTTTGCACATTGATTTTGTATCCTGAGACTTTGCTGAAGTTGCTTATCAGTTTGAGAAGATTTTGGGCTGAGACAATGGGGTTTTCTAGATATACAATCATGTCATCTGCAAATAGAGACAGTTTGACTTCCTCCTTTCCTAATCGAATATCCTTTATTTCTTTTTCTTGCCTGATTGCTCTGGCTAGAACTTCCAATACTATGTTGAATAGGAGTGATGAGAGAGGGCATCCTTATCTAGTGCCTGATTTCAAAGGGAATTCTTCCAGCTTTTGCCCATTCAGTATGATATTGGCTGTAGGTTTGTCATATATAGCTTTTATCATTTTATGATATGTTCCATCAATACCTAGTTTATTGAGAGTTTTTAGCATGAAGGACTGTTGAATTTTATCGAAGGCCTTCTCTGCATCTATTGAGATAATCATGTGGTTTTTGTCTTTGTTTCCGTTTATGTGATGGATTACATTTATGGATTTGCGTATGTTGAACCGCCTTGCATCCCCAGGATGAAGCCTACTTGGTCGTGATGGATAAGCTTCTTGATGTGCTGTTGCAATCTGTTTGCCAGTATTTTATTGAAGATTTTTGCATAAAAGTTCATCATGGATATTGGCCTGAAGTTTTCTTTTTTAGTTGAGTCTCTGCCTGGTCTTGGTGTCAGGATGATGTTGGTCTCATAAAATGAGTTAGGGAGGATTCCCTCCTTTGGTATTGTTTGATACAGTTTCAGAAGGAATGGAACCAGCTCCTCTTTGTACATCTGGAAGAATTCGGCTGTGTACCTGTCTGGAACTGGACTTTTTTTGGTTGGTAGGCTATTGATTGCTGCCTCTACTTCAGCCCTTGTTATTGGTCTATTCAGGGTTTCAGCTTCCTCCTGGTTTAGTTTTTGTAAAGTACAAGTGTCTAGGAATTTATCCATTTCTTCCTAGTTTACTGCTTTATGTGAGTAGAGCTGTTTGTAGTAATCTCTGATGGTAGTTTGTATTTCTGTGGGATCAGTGGTGATATCCTCTTTATCGTTTTTTGTTACATCTGTTTGATTCTTCTCCCTTTTCTTCTTTATTAATCTGGCTAGCGGTCTGTCTATTTTGTTCATTTTTTCAAAAAACCAGCTCCTGGATTTATTGATTTTTTGAAGAGATTTTTATGTCTCTATCTCCTTCAGTTCTGCTCTGATCTTAGTTATCTATTGTCTTCTGCTAGCTTTTGAGTTTTTTTGATCTTGCTCCTCTAGTTCTTTCAATTTTGATGATAGGGTGTCAATTTTAGATCTTTCCTCTCTTCTCTGGTGGGCATTTATTGCTATAAATTTCCCTCTAGACACTGCTTTAAAGGTGTCCCAGAGATTCTGATAAGTTTTGTCTTCATTCTGGTTGGTTTTGAAGAACACCTTTATTTCTGCCTTCATTTCATTGTTTATCCAGTCAACATTCATAAGCAAGTTGTTCAGTTTCCAAGTGGTTGTGCGGATTTGAGTGTGTTTCTTGATACTGAGTTTTAGTCTCATTGCGCTGTGGTCTGATAGACAGTTTGTTATGATTTCTGTTCTTTTGCATTTGCTGAGGAGTGATTTGTTTCCAATGATGTGGTCAATTTTAGAGGAAGTGCAATGTGGTGCTGAGAAAAATGTATATTCTGTGGATTTGGGATGGAGCGTTCCGTTTATGTCTATTAGATCAACTTGGTCCAGCTCTGCATTCAAGTCCTGGATATCCTTGTTAATTTTCTGTCTCTTTGATCTGTCTAGTATTGACAGTGGAGTACTGAAGTCTCCCACTATTATTGTGTGGGAGACTTAATCTCATTTTACATTATTAAGAACTTGCTTTATGTATCTGGGTGCTCCTGCATTGGGGGCATATATATTTAGGATAGCTAGCTCTTCCTGTTGGATTGATCCTTTTACCATTATGTAATGTCCTTCTTTGTCTCTTTTGATCTTTGTTGGTTTGAAGTCCATTTTATCAGAGACTAGGATTGCAACCCCTCCTTTTTTTTGTTCTCCATTTGCTTGGTAAATCTTCTTCCTTCCCTTTATTTTGAGTCTATGTGTGTCTTTGTATGTGAGATGGGTTTCTTGAATACAGCACACTGATGGGTTCTGACCTTTTATCCTGTTTGCCAGTCTGTGTCTTTTGATTGGAGCATTTAGGCCATTTGCATTCAATGTTAATATTGTTATGTGTGAATTTAATTCTACCATTTTGTTACTGGCTTGTTTTCTTTCTCATTAGTGGACTCATTTTCTTCATTGCATTTTTGGTCTTTGCCAACTGGTTTGCTTTTGCAGTGACTAGTACTTGTTCCTTTCCATGCTTAGTGTTTCTTTCAGGAGCACTTGTAGGGCAGGTCTGGTGGTGACAAAATCTCTCAATAATTGCTTGTCCATAAAGGATTTTATTTCTCCTTCACTTATGAAGCTTAGTTTGGCTGGATATGAGATTCTGGGTTGAAAGTTCTTTTCTTTAAGGATGTTGAATATTGGCCCCTGCTCTCTTCTGGCTTATAGGGTTTCTGCCAAGAGATCTGCTATGAGTCTGATTGGCTTCCCTCTGTGGGTGACCTGACCTTTCTCTCTGGCTGCCCTTAGCATTTTTTCCTTCATTTCAACCCCGGTGAATCTGACGATTATGTGCCTTGGGCTTGCTCTTCTTGAGGAATATCTTTGTAGAGTTCTCTGTATTTCTTGAATTTGAAATTTGGACTTCCTTTCTAGGCTTGGGAAGTTCTCCTGGATAATATCCTGGAGTGTGTTTTCCAGCTTGGATTCATTCTCCTCGTCATATTCAGGTACACCGATCAAGCGTAGTTTAGGTTTTTTCACATAATCCCATATTTTGTTTATTTCTTTTCACTCTTTTTTCTCTTGCATTGCCTTCTCTTTTTATTTCATTGAGTTGATCTTCAATCTCTGATATCCTTCCTTCTGCTTGATTGATTCAGCTATTAAAACTTGTGTTTGCTTCACGTAGTTCTTGTGCTGAGTTCTTCAACTCCATCAAGTTGTTTATGTTCTTCTCTAAGCTGGTTATTCTAGTTAGCATTTCGTCTAACATTTTTTCAAGGTTTTTGGTTTCTTTGCATTGAGTTAGAATGTATTCCTTTAGCTCTGAAAAGTTTGTTATTATCCACCTTCTGAATCCTGTTTCCGTCAATTCTTCACACTCCTTCGTGGTCAAGTTGTGATCCTGTGTTGTTGAGGAGTTGTGATCCCTTGAAGGAGAAGAGGTGTTCTGGTCTTTGATGGTTTCACCTTTTTTGTGCTGGTTTTTTTCCCATCTCTGTGGATTTACCTGGCTGTGGTGTCAGAGAGCTGCTTGATTAGGTCGCTTGTCTGCCTGTGAGGGTGCTACTGGATTTCTAGGGACTCCTTGAGGTTACTAGGGAAGCTTCCTGTGTCTTTTTTGTTTATGCTGGGAGATTAGGCTCACCTCTTCCGCTGACCTATAGGCACTGCCGCGTTGTCAAGAACGCCGTTCCATTGCTACATAGGCTTCCTGTGTTTTTTGTTAAAACATGTAGCCCAGTCCCACCCCTCTAGTGGTGGGTTGTGCTCTTCCTCCGCTGGGCTGGATCATTCAGGGTTCATCTCAAACTGTGGCACTGGCAACCCACTAGAGTCAGAGCTTCAGCCCTCTGGGGTTTGTGGGGGAGGGAAGGGACCCACCCAGCTGCATCCAGCAGTCTCCTCCTTTCAGCTTTCTCTCTCTCTATGATCCTGGCTTAGGGGCCGCCCAGCTGCTCCCACTTACAGCTCCCTCTGTCTCTGGGCAGGGGGGAGGGGATGATAGCTCAGTCTGCAGACTCTTATTCAACTCCGCACTGGTAATTCCCTACGCTTGACTGGCAAAGATCCCCTGTTCTGTGTATTGCTGAGGCTCTGGGGGAAGCGCTGTATCTGGACTGGAGCACCAGAGGTGGAGCCTCTGACTCTCCGGTCTGATACACTTTCTGGGTGAAGCAGCACCCCTCCCCGCCTTGGTCTGCCCTTAGTGGGCTTTGCTCACCCTCGGACGAGACCCATTGAAATGCACCTGGTACCTTGATTGGAGCTAGGAGATCTCTGGGTTTCTGCGTCTCTCTCGCTGGGTGTTGTGTGCTGGAGTTATGTCTAATTCTGGATCCTCCCATCAACCACTTTGTCTTCTTTCAAAAAGTGTCTGTTTGTGTCCTTTGCCCAATTTTTAATGGGGTCATTCGGGTTTTTTCTGTAAACTTAAGTCCCTTGTAGATGCTGAATATTAGACCTTTGTCAGTTGCACAGTTTGCAAATATTTTCTTCCATTTTGTAGGTTGTCTGATTACTCTGTTGATAGTTTCTTTTGCTATGCAAAAGCTCTTTAGTTTAATTAAATCCCATTTGTCAATTTTTGCTTTTGTTGCAATAGCTTTTGACATCTTTGTCATGAAATTTTTTGCCCATGATTATGTCCAGAATGGTATTGCCTATGTTGTCTTCCAGGGTTTTTTAGTTTTGTGTTTTACATTCAAGTCTTTAATCCATCTTTAGTTAATTTTTACATATGGTGTAAAGAAGGAGTCCAGTTTCAATCTTCTGCATATAACTAGCCAGTTATTCCAGCACCATTTATTAAATAGGAAGTCCTTTCCCCATTGCTTGTTTTTGCCAACTTTGTCAAAGACCAAATAGCTGTAGGTGTGTGGCCTTATTTCTCAATTTTCTATTCTGTTCTATTAGTCTATGTGTCTTTGCTGAAGTTTTGTACCTGTACCATGCTGTTTTGCTTACTGTAGCCCTGTAGTGTAGTTTGAAGTCAGGTAGCATAATGTCTCGAGCTTTGCTCATTTTTCTTAGGATTGCCTTGGCTATTCACTCTTTTTTGGTTCCATTTAAATTTTTAAGTAGTTTTTCCTAGTTCTTCAAAGAATGTTATTGGAAGATTTATAGGAATAGTATTGAGTCTACAAATTGCTTTGGGTAGTATGCCATTTTAATTATATTGATTCTTCTTATCCACGAGCATAGAAAGGTTTTTGTATTTGTTTGTGTCATCTATGATTTCTTTGAGCAGTGTTTTATAGTTCTTGTAGAGATCTTTCATCTCCATGGTTAGCTGTATTTCTAGGTACTTTATTCTTTTTGTAACAATTGTGAATGCGGTTGCATTTCCTAGGCTTGACTGTTGTTAGTATATAGGAATGCTAGTGATTTTTAGACATTGATTTTGTATCTTGAGACTTTGCTGAAGTTGCTTATCAGCTTAAATAGCTTTGGGGCAAAGACTATGGGGTTTTCTAGACATAGGAATCACATCATCTGCAAACATGGCTATTTTGACTTCCTCTCTTCCTATTTGGGTGTTCTTTATTTCTTTCTCCAGTCTGGTTGCTCTGTCCGGGACTTCCAATACTATGTTAAGTAGAGGTGGTGAGAGAGGGCATCCTTGTCTTGTGCTAATTTTCAAGAAGAATGCTTCCAGCTTTTGCCCATTCAGTATGATGTTAGCTGTAGGTTTGTGATAGATGGCTCATTATTTTTAGGTACATTCCTTCAATACATAGTTAGATGAGTTTTTAACATGAAGGTATGTTGAATTTTATCAAAAGCTTTTTCTGCATCTATTGAGATAATCATGTGTTCTTTGTCTTTAGTTCTGTTTTTGTGATGAGTTGCATTTGTTGACTCGCCTATGCTGAGCCAATCTTACATTCAAAGAATAAAGCCTATTTGATCATGGTGGAATGTGGGTCAAGATGGCCAGGGGGAGACCTATGTTAATTCTAGATAAATAATTATAAGCTTGCTTGGCTCAGAGTATACTGAAGTTTATACACCAAACTAAACTATATTATTGGTGCAGTTAATTAGAAATCAAGCGGCAACAGGAGGACAACAACAAGCAGCCACAATTATGAGTTTGTTCATCATCCATATAAAAAAGTACCAAAACAACAAGCAGCTACAATCATGGGCTCCATCTCAGGAATAGTGCAGCCTTTGGAACTCCAGGCAGCCCCCTAAGCTGGGCTCAGGGCCTATGAGGACTGCAGGACTCATAAGTAGTGAAAACTGTAGGTGTCCATGACAGTGATGGCGGCTGCTGTGACCTCCCGCTTACCTTTTCCTCATGGGGAGAAGCCCCCTCCTGGTTCTTTATTTTTAATTGTTAAGCATTTATTTATATTCCAATAAAAATAAAATTAAATGATGTATAAAATAAAATATTTGGATCCAAGCAAAGACAGAAAGAGAGTAAGTGAATGAAAAAGAGAAATAAAGAAGAGGAGAAGAGGGCATGAAAGGGGAGGAGAGGAGAGGAGAGAGGGAGGAGAGAGGGAGGAGAGGGGAAGGGAGTG
>PVKV010004003.1:88348-108799 GCA_004027835.1 Alouatta palliata | reverse complement strand
TATGGCTATCACGGTATGTCTAGGGAGGCTGGACTCAAGTCCCTGAGGCCTGAGCTTCCCAGGGATTCTAGGGCCTTAAGTTTGAACAGGGAACAGCCGAGGCACCAGACCTAGGGGTATCATAGAGACTCGGAGACTGACTAAGATATTTTTTTTTAATGTGCAAATATTTCTCTAGTCTAGAGGTTATGTACTAAACTTCATTTATATTACATTACCATTTATATAACATTTTACACTTCATGTAGTTATATCACATAGATTTGATTTTTCCTATACCCATATGACGTTGGCAGGTGAGAAATTATCCCAATTGCAGGTGGAACATTTAGGCATATTCAGGCTTACCATGCTCTTCTGTGTAGGTGACAATACATCTCGAATCTCACAAAGTGTGTGTTATGGAATATAATAGTTCTTATTGGTCCAAAATAATCCCTCTATTGGTTAGCTACTGTGCCCAGATTCCATACTTTTGATGTTATTCTTAAGAATAACAGCAAATCTTAAGAAGCTATTTCTTCTAATATTCCACATGTAAGTGAGGTCTGTATTGTACTTAGGATTTTTGCTAAATGAGACTTTAGCTGCTCTTGCCACACAGACACACACACACAGACACACACACACACACACACACACACATAAAAACTGGGTAACTACATGCAGTGATGGATATGTTGATTTGCTTCACTATAGCAACCATTTTACTATCAATATGTATCTTATAACGTCATGTTATACACTTTGAGTACATACAATAAAATTTATTTATTTTTTAAAGAAAAGCTATTCAGTTTAAAGGATTGCATTCTTATAGTCCTTATCAGGGGGACTATATTAGTACTATAAGTACTAATCTATTAATAAGAGTTAAATAATTAATTTATTTCCCCCACCCATGCATTTCTTCCTTTAAGTAAGATTGGCTGAGGTAGATCAAACTAAGAATGGGACCTTGTCCAAAACCTTTCTATATCGCTTGTAACTGAAAAGGTAAATAAGCTTCCTCTCCCCACCCCCAAGGAAACCCACAGTGTTTGTAGAAATGACCATAAGCAGATATTTTTAATGAAGGATTTTAGTAAAGGACTAGAAATGCAGCATAATATGTTGGAAAGATCTCCAAATCAAAACAGGTAAGTTATATCTACTATTAAATAGAAGACATGATTTATACTACACATTCTGATAAATGCTTTATAGTCTTTATCCAATTTAATTCTCAATGAAAAGCTACTCTGTGAAGTAGCTGTTAGCCCCATTTTATAGGTGAAAACATTGAGGCATAGAGAGGTTAATTTACTCAAGGTCACACAAGTAGCAAGCGGCTGAGCCAAAATTCAACCCAAATTGTATGATATCAATACCCATGGTCATAACCATGAGAAGCCATGGCTTTGTTATGAATTAGCCTTATTGCATTCCTTAGTGCCTCAATTTCCTCACTTATGCATGGGAAATAATGCCACGTCTGCCTTGCAGGACTGCTGTGATCATTGACTCAACTCAGGAATTTGAGGAAATATGTATATAGTTATCAAGAATGTAAATGTTTTGTAAGCAGAGAAGCATACACATATCTAATTTATTGCTGTCAACCTATATTACTGGCTGGAGTGTCATCTTGGGCAAACCCCTTAGCACTCTGGTCTCAGATTTATCATCCAGAAATTGAGAGTTTTGAACTAGAAGATCCCTATGTTCTTTCCAGCTTCAATGACTTCAAGTTTAGTAAGAAATTGCAATCCTGACATCATGATAGGGCAATTGGGAAGTAGGGAATTGACCCATATAGCAAAGTGGGGCATAAGATCAGCAGGGACAAAAACTCCATGACAACCGTGGCATCAGAGGGTAAGCACCTGGCATGCTTTCTCTCTCTAATTGGCTTTACTCCTTTAAGGTCTGCTCTCAGCGGTACATTTAAGAGGATCCCTACTTGAGGCCATCTCTCTTGCTGTGAGTGGACAGCCAATTTTGTGGTCAAACATGCCCATCTTGTTGTGCGATATGCCTACCTGAAAAATTCCACTGGGAAAGAAATAAGCAACTTCAACCTTTGGCAAGAACTCTGTCTTCTTGAGGAACCTGGGTCAAGGTCACAGGACAAGACTTAGAATGGTGGATTCTGTACCATCTCCATATCCATGTAATTCTTCCTGTAAGGACAAACATGGAACAGAGTTTATGGTCCTCAGTCTCTCTCATGCTTGAACTCTTCCCTCTTCCTCCTGTCCACATTCTGTACTTAAAGCTCTTCACTGGATTCTCTTTCTTCTTACTGAAATTCTCAGAGCTTCTGTAAAAAGAAAAATCTCAAACATAAAATTTCAGGTACTACTCTAGGGTGAGGAATGGGTATTGAATTCTTAATGTGACCTTGAACACTGTTATTTTCTTTTTTTCATCTGAAAAATGGGGATATTAGGATAATCTATAGTCAAAGGATATGACACCTATCAATCCTGAAAGGTGAATCAGAAATAGTAGTTTACTGAGTTTCAGAAGAATTTCCTAAGATCAAAACCCACTTGCATATGTTTCCCAGTTTTCTCCACCCCAATGACCCTTTTAATTTAATTTTTGCCCTTCAGAATTCTGTTTTCAAAATGCTAATAATTAATTTGATTATTTAAACACATAGCTTTGTTTTATGATCTCTGAATAGCAAGAGACAAACTGAGTCTTAATGATATGAGAGAGTACCCATATATAGTGCTATTAGAACTTTTGAAATACTTCAAATTGCTTTCTGTTGTAATTTTTGGAGACCCTGGGATCTGAAGACACTAGCCTGGGCAACATAGATATCAGAGATACCCACTCCAAGCACAAGAAGTGTTGGTTTAAATATTCCTTTTAATCTTCTTTTACATACATTGTTCTTTATTCAGCAACGTTTCTTGCTTACCTGATTTTGTACCCTGCACAACTTTGCAAACTGACCATGTCCTTATTAGATTAGCACTGGATAGGATTTTGATCACCTACATTCATCTAGTAAAATCTTTAACCAATATTTACATCAGTTATTTTGTCCTCTGAAAATTGTCTCAGGAGATGGTGAACATATGCAAAAAATTAATCAGAGAGAGTGAATGTATTTTTCCCTTTTTCTCTAGCTTATCAAATGTCAAAAAGATAAGTTTTCAGGATAAATTTTTATCATGAATAAGAAAAAATATCCACAACTCTTTGTTCTTTACTGGAAATGGTAGATAACATAGAGTACATTTAATTATGTCTGCCTGTGTCACCAGAATGTAATAAAAAAGTAAGAGTTAGTACAACTGATTGATCAACAATTTTATTTTCCTGATTTGACCAGTTAAATTGATGTTTGGGGGATGTTGTCTGTGAAAGCTTATATTCTGAAAATATTTTTGTTAAATCTAATTCACCTTGGATAATATACCTGAAATATTGTATTAAAGTGTTTTTTGGATTTTTAAATCTTTTTTTAATTTTTATTTTTATTTTATGTTTTGGGGTACATATGGAGGATGTTCAGGTTTGCTACATAGGTAAACGTGTGCCATGGTGCACCTATCAACCCATCACCTAGGTATTAAGGCCAGCATGCATTAGCTATTTTTCCTCATGCTCTCCCTCCCCCTACCCCACCCCCTGACAGACCCCAGTGTGTGTTATTCCTCTCCCTGTGTCCATGTGTTCTCATTGTTCAGCTCCCACTTATAAGTGAGAACATGTGGTGTTTGGTTTTCTGTTCCTGTGCTAATTTGCTGAGGATAATGGCTCTGTGTTAGTTTGCTGAGGATAATGGCTTCCAGCTCCATCTATGTCCCTGCAAAGGGCATAATTCCATTCCTTTTTATGGCTATTCTAAGAGTAAACAGAAAGATTTCCAATTTAATAAAACCATAATGGAAATAAAACAAAATAATATTTTCTTAGTTTGACATCCAAACCTGAGTGAAAGAACCATTTATTAATTTGTTAAACACAAAATATTGTATACACAATGCTTAGCAGTAAGTAATTAAATATCTCTTCATATTTTTGTGCTGTGTACAGTCAGTGTTCTCAGCTTGAGGTACTTCACGGTGCTGGAACAAAAAGCAGCAACAGGAATTGACAATCCAGCTGGATGGGAGATGAAACAATACTACAAGATAGAAAGAAATACAATTATTTGTCAACAATATTCTTTAGTCTGGTTTAGAAATCATCTAATTTAAAAAATAATTTTATTAAGAGCTCCTTGATAATTCAGTACTAGTTCTTCCTTTAGTCCCCTTTAAGAGAGTAGTGATAATAGGAATGATCATTGCTAACTTTTTTTAGGACTTACTGTTTTTGTTTTTTGTTTTGTTTTATGGTGTTTTTTTGAGATGAAGTCTCACTCGGTTGTCCAAGAAGGAGTGCAGTGGCACAATCTTGGCTCACTGCAACCTCCACCTCCTGGGTTCAAGCGATTCTCTTGCCTCAGCCTCCCAAGTAGCTGGGACTGCAGGCATGCGCCACCATGCCTGGGTAATTTTTGTATTTTTAGTAGAGACAGGCATTCACCATGTTAGCCAGACTGGTCTCGAACTCCTGACCTTAGGCAATTAGCCTGCCTCAGCCTCCCAAAGTGCTGAGATTACAGGCCTGAACCACTGAGCCTGGCCGAGGCCTTATTGTTTTTAGCCTTTATGTCATTCCATCTTTGCAAAAACCCTATGAGGTGTTAATGATTATCAGCTTCACTTATAGATGAGGCAACTGAGGCACAGAGAGGTTAATCATGTGCTAATCATCACATAGCCAGCAAGTAAGATTCAGGAAAGTCTCTCTCACATTCTCTTTCTCCCCCCCATTTCTCTCTCTCTTCATCTCTCCTCCCTCTTTCTCAACCCTATTAATAATTTTTACATTTAATAACATTTTTATCATAAATGTAGAAGCTGTAGAAAATCAAGAGAATACACATAAGTAAAAAGAAGAAAGTCAAAATCACACCAACCATTACTTTTAGTGTTTGACATTATAAATGGTTTTTAAGGGATGTGTGTGTGTGTGTGTGTGTGTGTGTGTGTGTGTGTATGTGTGTGTGTGTGTGTGACAAAGACAGAGAAGAGGGGGGAGAGAGGGAGAGAGAGCTCATGTATGCAAAAGAGTTTATAAAAAGCAAATAATTTTCCTCCAGAAAAGTAGAACTATCTTGTGCACTCATCAGTAGTGCATATGAATGCCCATTTTTTACTGATTTATACAATATCTTATGTATTATGATAATAACTATATTGTCTTTTTCTGTTTTATCTCTATTTTTCCCACATTCATCAGTTATCTTTCAAACATGCTTTCTATGAAGGTTTTTCTGCCATAACCAAGTTTTAAATTGCTTTGCCATATTTTTTCACTTATAATTCTGTTTTGGTGTCATTTTTCAGGAATATCACTTCCATCTCAAGATTATATAAATGCATATCTATGTATTCCTCAGATACTCTTTTACTCTTAGTGAGGCAGTTGTCACAGACCATTTATAGAAGAGTTTGTTCCTTCACTATCAATTGAAAATACTTCTTTATATATAAAACTCTTACCAACACTTACATTTATTTATGAAAGTTTTATTTGTTCTTTTGGTACATGTCTGTTATAAAAATAATAAATTATCAATGTTCATAGTACTGTTTAATATCTGAAAGTTAAATTCCTTTTTAATTATTCATCTTCTTCAAAATCATCTTGGCTATTATCATTGGTTTGTTCTTTGATCTCAAGAAAGGGCAGTCTGAGTGTGGAGCAGAGTGAGTGTACATTATCTACGCATACGTTTGGTTGGTGCAGTTATTTTTCCATCAACCTAATACTGTAAGTCTGTAGGTAAGCTCTAACTTGCTGACTGTATCTACCTAAAAAAAAAAGATGTACCTCTGTATTATTAGAGAATTGAAATATTTACTTTGACCTTGCTCTAGTTCAAGATCCATCATAGTTTGATGCTGGTTTTCCATTGACCCAGTGTACCCAAAGTCAACCAAACTGAAGAAAAAATGGCTTGTGTAGCTTACATCTTCATGGCCCTAGGTGGTTTGACCTACATAAATACCAGGTCTGAATCTACACTTGCCTAGAGGCAAGGATGCCTGGCTGTCTATAGGGCTGATGCTGTCTCATGAACTCCCTCAAATTAACCCATGAAAATATTACTTTTCACATTTCTACCCACAGGTATAACTGTCACTCATGATTATTTGCAAGCAATCCATGGTAACAATACCCAACCTCTATTGAACAATTGCTGTGTACCTAATTGTGTGCTAAGCTTGTGCCTGAATTTTCACTTATAACCTTCCCAGTAGCCTGGGAAGTTCAAAGCTTTTGTTGTCCTTACGTTATTAGTAGTAAATCAAGCTTAATATTTTTATGTCACTGGTACAAGTTAGTAGAAGAAGAGGTATTGGAACTGTAACTCCAAAGTCTGAACCCTCAGCCACATTACTATGCTGTTTCCCAAATACCCTAAAATTGAGGCAATAGTTGGGGTCAGGAGTGACCTGCACTAGCCTCCTTCTGGAAGGCTTTGTATGACGGCTTCCCTGAGAAGACTTGTTCTGTAACTTTATTGAACACTCATGCTCTGTCTGCTGCAAAATATTATCAGAATTTATGATATTATTGTTAAATCCAGTTTGGATATATTAAATACATTTTTCTTAAAGTAGGATAAGTTATTATAAACAGGGAAAGTAATTTTTCTAAAGGGTAAAATAAAAAATATTTTAAATCTACATAGATAACAATCCAGTACAGGACTCTTGTCCATCAAATATATTTTGGAAGGATGCCATTTAAGAATTTATAATTTTTTTTTTTTTTAGACAGAGTCTTGCTTGGTTGCCCAGGCTGGAGAGCATTGGCACAATCTCAGTTCTCTGCCTCCTGAGTTCAAGTGATTCTCCTGCCTCAGCCTCCCAAGTAGCTGGGATTACAAGCCTGTGCAACCATGCCCAACTAATTTTTGTATTTTTAGTAGAGATGTGGTTTTGCCATGTTGGCCAGGCTGGTCTCAAACGCCTGACCTCAGGTGATCCACCCACTTCAGCCTCCCAAAGTTCTAGGATTACAGGCATGAGCCACCACACCTGGCCTCAGCTTTCATAATTTTAAAGCAATGGTTATATAATGAATCATCAGAGGTCTTTTTTAAGAAAAACAATGATCTTAATTAGTGATCTTTACCTTATAAATAATACTCTCAGCATTTCTATGGCATATTTTTAAAAAATTATCAGCCAGCTTTTTAAATACATTTTTTAATTCTCATGAAACTAAAGCATTGTGCAGGTACATGTTGACAATTCAAAAATAAAAGTTGGCTTCTTTCTACCAGAACAGTAAAACATTTCTCCTTTTCCAGTGCTCACTGGAGGAAAAGATGTACACACCTGAAGAGGATAATGTTATCATTTCACTTGAGTTAGCAATCCATTCTCTTGTCTCCTTTCTGATATTAGGAGCACAGTGCCAATGACTGGAGGAGGAAATATTACAGGAATCACCCATTTCATCCTGCTGGGATTCTCAGATTTTCCCAGAATCATTTCAGTGCTCTTCATTACATTTCTGGTGATCTACATTACATCTCTGGCCTGGAACCTGTCCCTCATTTTTATAATAAGGATGGATTCCCACCTCCATACACCCATGTATTTCTTCCTCAGTAATCTGTCCTTCATAGATGTCTGCTATGTCAGCTCCACGTCCCCAAGATGCTCTCCAACTTCTTACAGGAACAGCAAACTATCACCTTTGTTGGTTGTATTATTCAGTACTTTATCTTTTCAACGATGGGGCTGAGTGAGTCTTGTCTCATGACGGCCATGGCTTATGATCGTTATGCTGCCGTTTGTAAACCCCGGCTTTATTCATCCATCATGTCACCCACCCTCTGTGTACGGATGGTACTGGGAGCCTACATGGCTGGCCTCACTGCTTCTTTATCCCAAATTGGTGCTTTGCTTCAACTCCACTCCTGTGGGTCAAATGTCGTCAGACACTTCTTCTGTGACATGCCCCAACTGTTGATCTTGTCCTGTACAGACACTTTCTTTGTACAGGTTATGACTGCTATATTAACCATGTTCTTTGGGATAGCAAGTGCCCTAGTTATCATGATATCCTATGGCTGTATTGGCATCTCCATCGTGAAGATCACTTCAGCTAAAGGCAGGTCCAAGGCATTCAACACCTGTGCTTCTCATCTGACAGCTATTTCCCTCTTCTATACATCAGGAATCTTTGTCTATTTGAGTTCCAGCTCTGGTGGTTCTTCCAGCTTTGACAGATTCGCATCAGTTTTCTACACTGTGATCATTCCCATGTTAAATCCCTTGATTTGCAGTTTGAGGAATAAAGAAATTAAAGATGCCTTGAAGAGGTTGCAAAAGAGAAGGTGCTGCTGAGTTTATGAATTCTGAGATTTCTGCCAGATTTAGCCTGTCAGAATCCCCTTAACCCACAAAATGACCATGAATGGACTATAACAGAATTCATACTTCCTACTGCCTTTGGACAAAGAAGGCTTGATTTGATGCAGAAAATATGCCAATATGGACCAACAGATGACTTGATGCCACAGACATCAGGATCTTTAGGTCCTGGAGGTTCATTATTTTTACCCTACATCAGGTGTGGCCTCATCATTTATTATCTATCTAAAAGTGTTTATGAAACAACAAGATTTAGAAATCTTTTGTTTCTTGTGGCTTCTCAGATCGAAGATGGCTCAATGTTAGGACTTCACCCCTAGAGAAATGAAGCCTGGCAGAGACCCCTAGGAGTTCAGAAACATCATCTTCCATATATGTTGATACAGAATAATAAAGACGTGGTGTTAACCATTGATTATTCTGTGTTTCTGGACAGGAGAGAATAAACGGACACAGGTTCTACCACTGGAAAGGGAAAAAAGCAATATATTGGCCTGGTTGTGTCTTTAAGAGAGAGAAATCTGAAATAGGTGCAGTTTGCCTAAGACCTCTCTCAGCACAATCATCTAATAAGTTTTTGGCAGTTTCCTTGCCTACAGCAGCTGTAGCATAAAGAAGAAGGAGGTGATTTTAATCCTAAAGTGGGAGAGAGACAAGGATATGGTCCCTCTAATGACATTTACTTATGAGTTTGATGACTTGATTTCTTGTATCTAGCATCTAGTGGGAATTTATAATGGGAGATGGTATTCAAAGTTCATAGCCAATAGCAGTATCTGATATTGTGAGACTCAAACTTTTCTTTTTCTCCCCCATTACATTTAGAAAATGTTCTCTTGTTTGACTGGGTAGCTTACTGAATCCAGGAGAGGATGAAAGAAACATGGGTCAAAGGTATCTCAGTCAAACTCAACCTAGACAAGCTAACCTACAGCCATGTTTGGAGAAGTCATGCATTTAAGCCTACTCTACATCAGCCAGTCTCAGCTGATCTCCAGTTGATCTGAGGATACATGAGTGACAACAAAAGAATGTTGTAATCAGATTTTTCAGTTTGTTATGCAGCAGTAGTTAACCAAAATACTTCATAATTGAAAATTTTCTCCTAGACCAAAGTGCCTGGTTTCAAATTCAGGCTCTGCCACTCCCAAGAAGTGTGATACTGGGCAAGCCACACAATCTTTTGTGCCTCAGTTTTCTCATCTGTAAAATGAGATATTATATATCCATTTTGCAGTTGTTTAAGATGATTGAGTTGATACTTGTGGAAAACTCAGAATAGTGAACCCAGCATATAATAAACACTATACATGGTCATTTATTATTATTTATTGAGTGCTTTCTATGTTCAAAGAATTTAAATGGCTTCAGCTGAGCTAAGTTTTATTGTTATACCAACTTGATAGATGAATACACTTAGGTCAGAGGAATTAAGAAACACAGATAGTAAGTGAAGGGGTCAGAATCCAAACTAACATTGCAGATATCAAAGCCTCCTCCCTTCTTCAATACCCCTTAGAGTGTAAGTTGACAAATTGCCTATTAATATACAAGGTAAATATGAATAAAATACAGCAATATTTATGAGATGCAGCCAATGCTAAAATCAGAAGTAATAATCTTTTGGAAAGAAATACAATAAAGTAACAAAATTGTGAATTGAAAGAATTGAAAAAAGAATGTCAGCTCAAACCTTAAGAAAAATAGGGGAGAAGTGGGCAAGATGGATGACCAGAAGCAGCGAGTGTAAGTGGCTGTCATGGAAAGGAGCAGAAGGGGTGAGCATTAGGTCTTTGCAACTCTCAAGTCAGGAGATCTCCTTGTGAACCCACTCCACCAGGGCCTTCAGTCTTCACTCTTACACACAGAGCTGTGTGGAGTCTTGGCAGAGCAGCCACTCAGGCATGTGTGAAGACCTCAGAGCCTTAGATACTTGGGCTTTCTGGTAAAAGTAGCTGCAGCTCCAGCAAAGTTGGAGGTTGGACTCCTGTATATACCCTTAGGAAAGAGGCTGAATCCAGGGGGCTGAGCAGCAACAACCCACAGGCCCCACTTCCTTGGTACCTCACAAGATAAGATCCATTGGCTTGGAATTCCAGGCACCTACCAATAGTGGCATTGCACTTCCCAAAGAAGGGGCTCAAAGGGGAAAGGTGGGCTGCCATCTTTGCTATTCAGATGCCTTAGCTGTTCCAGCCTTCAGGAAGAACAGCCTTAGCTGTTCTTGAAGCTGACCCGGGGTGGAAGAGATCACCCAGCCTAGAACAGCACAGCTGTTCTACCAAAACATGGCCAGATTGTGCTTTAGGTGGGTGCCCAATCCCATCCTTTTCACTGGGCAGGACCTCCCAACTGGATCCTGCAGCCACCCCCACCCAAGCTCTCCAGATGACAAAGATCTGAATTCTCCCTGAGAAGCACTCCCAGAGGGAGAAGTGAGTTACCGTATTTGCTGTTTTGGTGACATAGCAACTCCAACCTTTGGGCTTCAAAGTGTCTGAGGTGACTGGGGACTGAAGTAGACCCCCAGCAAAGCACAGCTACTCTACCAAAACCTGGCCAGACTGACTGTTTTTTAAGTGTATCTCAATCCTGTTCCTCCTCACTGGGTGGAGCCTCTCAACTGGGATTTTCCTACTGCTGCCTTTGGGCCAGCAAAACGTGCATACCTCCCTGGGAAAAATCTCTCAGAAAAAAGGACAGGCCACCATCTTTGCTGTTTCATAGCCTTCAGTGGTGACACCTCCAGGTTCTGGGAAATCTGAGGTCACTAGGTACTGGAGTAGGCCCCAAACACATAGCAGCAGCCCTATGGAAAAGTGGCCAGAGTGTTACGTGGGTTTTCATTCCCATATCTTCTCACCAGGAAGATCCTCAGGCCTGGGCCTCCAGCCACTCCCTGCAAGAGCTAACAAGCCAGTACCAAATCAGCAACTCCCTAAGCAGAGCTTCCAGGGACAACTGAAAGCCTCTATGCCACTGCCTCTGCAGTGAAACTGCCCTTGCCATCCTCAGACTAATGAATGAGCAAAGACTTTAAGTGCCTTATCCACACCTCTAACAATCTGCCATCAACCCAAGGAGAAGAAGCTGGTTTTCTCTCATAGGTCCCACACAACCCCCACCCACAGCTCATCACCAGACAGGGAACCCCTGGCTTGGACCCAAAACACATACCCTCCATCAGTGCAATCACTTACTGCATTGAGTGATTGCTGCCCTGCATCTCTCTGAGGTAGAGCCCCCAGGAGTGAAACAAATGACCCTTGCCTACAACCACTACTAAGATCTCTTCCTTTGCTGTCTCTAAGCTGAGGAAGGAACATAAACATTGAGATAACCCCAGAGCTGCAGTGGACAGCCTAGGAGTGCTGAATCATGAACTACAGCCAGCACTCAGGGGGAAAGGAACCCACGCTTTCCGAGTACTGAGAGGGAACACAGATGCAACTGTAAGGAAACATATGGGAGCCACACAACTGAGCAAGAGTCTTCCAGCTGGCCAGTAAGCCTAGAGATCACCTGCTGAATTACATCTCAAAGCTTCAACACCAAAAATATCTCACTAACATACCCCGCTCTGAAACCAGAGATTAGAAGTCAGCTTCAAATAAAGATCCTATACAAAGCCTTGGCCCAATGAAAACATCCAGAATATAAGTAAGTTGACTACTCAAACTACTCTGCAGTTAAAGGACCACCCCCGTGCAGAGATGAGAAAGAACCAATATAAGAACTGTGGTAACTCAAATGGCCAGAGTATCATATATCCTCAAAATGATCATGCAAGGTCTCCAACAAAGGTTCCCAACCAGGGCAAACTGGCTGAAATGACAGAAATAGAATTCAGAATATGGATAGAAAAAAAAATCATTGAGTTTCAGGAGGATGGCAAAACCCAGTCCAAGAAAAGTAAGAATCCCCATAAAGTGACACAGAAGCTGAAAGACAAAATAGCCAGTATAAAAAACAACCTAATGGGTCTGACAGAGTTGAATAACACAAGAATTTCACAATGCAATCACAAGTATTAACAGTAGAATAAACCAAGCTGAGGAAAGAATCTCAGAACTTGATAGTTGGTTCTCTGAAATAAGACAATCAGACACAAATGAAGAGAATAAAAAGAAATGAACAAAACATCCAAGAAGTATGGGTTATGTAAAGAGGCCAAATCTACAAACAAGAGGGAGGGGAAGAAATAAAACAACTTGGAAAATATATTTCAGAATATTGTGCATGAAAACATCCCCAACCTTGCTAGAGAGGCCAACAGTCAAATTCAGGAAATAGATTCTACACAATAAAATAATCTCCAAGACACATAATCGTTATATTTTTCAAGGTCAAAATAAAAGAATGTTAAAAGGCAGGTGGAGAGAAAGAGTGAGTCATCTACAAAGGGATCCCCATCAGGCTAACAGCAGACCTCTCCACTAGTACCCTACAAGCCAGAAGAGATTGGGGTTTTATCTTCAACATTCTTAAAAAAAAAAAAATCCTCAACCAATAATTTTATATTCAGCCAAATTAAGCTTCCTAAGTGAAAGAATAATATGATCTTTCTCAGATAAGCAAATGTTGAGGGGCTTCGTTACTGCCAGACACCAGACCTTCCTTACAAGAGATCTTGAAAGGATCAGTAAATACAGAAAAGAAAAACTGCTACCAGCTAATACAAAAACACAGTTAAACATAGAGATCAGTGTCACATAGAGATCAGTGTCACTATAAAGCAATCACACAAACAAGTCAACATAATAACCAGCTGACAACACAATGACAAAATCAAACCCACATATATCAATATTAACATTGAATGCAAATGGGCTAAATGCCCCACTTAAAAGGCACAGAGTGGCAAGCAGGATAAAAAAGTAAGACCCAATAGTATGCTGTCTTCAAGAGACCCATCTCACATGTAATGGCACTCATAGGCTCAAAATAAAGGGATGGAGAAACATTCATGGCTGATTTGTTACTATTGCTGCCAAATGCCACAGATTGAAAGAACCAAAATTGTAAAAATTTATATTCTAACCAATTAATGTATGAATTAGGTAAACTACCCATCAAAATCATGGCGTATCTGCTGTGGAAACTAAAAGTAGTTATGAAATTAATACAGAAAAGAGCAAAGTATATCCAAGATATTCTTGCCCTTTCAAATATCAGTGTATTAGGAAGCTGTTTAAGTGGCATAAGCAAGACGGGGAGTAAGAGATCTCAGCTCTCATCACCCACAGAAAACAATCGGACAGCTCTCTGTGAATGAAAATTGCACTAGGAGGGCTCTGGAATCCAGTTAAGAAGCTGCAGCAACACAGCGAAGAAAATAAATGAACATGTGCGTTCTCCAGAGAGACAAAAACCAATAGGATACATCAGAGGAGTTCCTGATGTATCCTGAACTCCTTAAAATTGTTGGGAAAATGTTCTGTATATATACATCCTTTTTGATGAAAGCTTTACATCATTTGGATTCACAACAAGGACCATGAGATAACCACTGTGATAGACTGATGCTGTTATCTTGTAGACTTTTTTTTTTTCATCTCTATTTGTTACCTACACACAGCTTGGTTCTTTTGTTTTAATATTTGTGTGTATGTGGAGTATTCTTTTTTCTTTTAAACAAATGTAAAGCTAGACTTTCTCTGAATATGCTATTCTGCAACTTGTTTTTTTGTCAACTAAAGATAGCCTTCCATGTCACTACATAAAAATAAACATTTTTAATGTTTTCATAGTGTCCCTGCTTAAAATTATTTAGAGTGGCTGGGTCATATTTATTTAATCAGTAAACATAGTGTGTGTGCAGAAACCAAAATCATAGCGTGTGAGCAGAAACCAAAGGAAGAATTCACTGATTTGGAGAGAAAGATTGTGTTATGGTAAGTTAGAACAAACAGAATATGTGAAGGTGAGGAATTCAGAGGGATCTTTATCAGTAACCACTTTATGGAAAAAAAAAGACAAAATAAGTATTAGACAGCTGCAGAATGCTTATGGATTTTAACCACCAAAGCTAAAAGCACAATTTGTGCAGGAGTTACTGGTGTAGCTACGGCTACCCTGCATCTATGCTCCAGCTCCCAGAACTCCTCCCTATGCCAGAGACATTATCATAAAAGAAAAGACAGCAACAACAACAATCTACAAATAACGGATGTAAAATAAATCATAATACAAGGCAAGGCCACATGTAGTCTAGTTAAGTCCACCTTGAGGAAAGATCCAGGGACAAATTTGGAAAAAACTATACCATAGGCAACAGATAAAGGTATGAAGACATAAAGGAAATAATTTGAGCAGTGTATTAAAGAGCAATACTGAGCCAAAGCCTTCAAGAGTATTTGTGGGCCGTGGTCACCTATTTTATCCCACTGACAATGGTCAAGACAGGTGATAAAACACACAGCTGCAGATCTAATCATCTGTATCTTGGTCTGAGAAGACTATCTGACCAGTGCCTTGTGTATAAGATGGTCTAGGATACAGAGCACCTGGGAGCTCTTACTATCTCCAGGGAGGGTTGGGCCCATGCCCTGTCTCTGCTCAAGGAGGATAATGGAAGAGGAAGTCGTTGGCAGACATTTAGATACCCACTTTCTCTCTACTATAAACAGTACTGCGTCAAACATCCTGCACGTAAATCTTTGTGCAGTTATCTGTTTCTCCATGCTAAATTTCTAAAAGTAGATTAGAAGAGTATGTATGTTTAAGAGAGTCAGTACAGGAACAAAGGGAATCACCTTTTACTTATTACAGTTCTGTACAGTTTGAATTAATTCATTGATTAATTTCAGAAAGCAAGTAGTATTTTTGTAATTTTAAAGAAAAAATACTCCCTTTGGTCACTTCCAGGCCAAGCTGCAGTTAGTAAAATACGTAAAGAAACAGGGTATTGATGAAAAGGCAAATTAGTGAAGAAATGAGTTCCTGAAGCAACTCCTGGGATTGCTCCCCCATGCACAGCCTCAGGAAGTTAGCCAGAGGCACAAAACGGTGAGGCCCTCCAGCAAGGCTGCTCCTGTCATAGAAACAGAGAACCTGCACCACAGATCTAAACAAAGCAATATTTTAAAAATGAAAACCAAAAATGGATATTCAATTCTGTTAATCAGCCTGTGAATTGGCAGGAATCTGGTTTCATGGACCTTCACCCTGGAAAGACACGTTCCCTCTGAGTATTCTGACAAAACCAGGTTTCAGGGCCTTCAAAGTTATATGCCAGTTTCTATAATAAATTTTTGTCCATTCTTTAGGAATTGCTTTTTTATCCTATCTGTGAAATTCAAGCTTTCTGACTGAAACACAAAGCAGCATGAACACTCCCTCACACACCAGGCTGGTGCTTTCTGCCACCCCTTCTAACTGCATCCCTGCAAGCCAGTCAGGGTGCATAGTCCCTGGTTCACAGCAGCCTGCCACTGTGCACTGGATCTAAATATGTTCCTCTTACAATTTGCAACTATACTGTCCTATTTCTGACTTAAATTTGTCCCTCATCTCACAGTGTGCTTTTCAGAGAAGTAAAGATTAAATGATAATGGTACCAATTAAGATAATGGTTACCTCAGGGGATAAAGAAAGAAGCAGTAATTGGAAAGAGCACATGATTCCTTCATTCAGCACTCACTCATTAACCTGTGCTCATGTGTTTCGGCAGTTTTTCTATGTCCTGAGTTTATACTGATTTTAGTATTAACGTTTGTACATTTCTGTTATGAGGAAAAAGCAAAATCAATGGAGGATATGTAAAAAGTATAAACATACCATACTAAAAGAAACATATTTTTTCTGACTATAAGGTGAATCAAAGGGATTAAATGTTCCTATCTGTCTTGGAAGTGTTCTGCAATGCCTTGTCAATGCAATAGAGTATCTCTCTAGTTATGCTGCAAGGCCATGACATCCAAAATAATAATACAAGTTGCGAATTCAACTGTCCTCTGGTGTTAAGCCTGTTACCCAAGTGAGGAGGGCCTAGTAAAAGGGCATATGGGCTACTGCGTGATTCGAGAGGGGCTGCAACCAATTTTACAAAAAAAGACCCTATCTAAAGGACAACTGACTTACAACACCAGTGGACAGTTATCTTTCAGAAATGTTGGACTGCAGGCTAAAATATCCTTTGAATGTTCAAAAGAAAGTACAAATTGAGATTTATGTGACTAACTAAAATGTCTTGATTCTAAACAAAGAATAAGATGAACAACACTTGCCTCTAGGGTACTTGCTTGAGACATACTGGAAGAAGAAAACTGCTATAAGGACACGTCCATAAGAAACCAGGATAAGATTGGGATCAAGATACCAGCAAAAGGTTGGGTTTTAGAGAATAGGGCATTCTTTCCTCTGAGGAGGATGAAAAGCTAGACATATATAGACACACACTAGTAAAACAGGCCCTTTGTCAGAAGGAAGCATTAACGACTGGTGGAGAAAATATAAGGAGGTCTCTATGGCAAAGATTTTCAAACTTCATAGCAATAGGCCCTTTTATCAGAAGAATAAAAACCCAATATAGAAACCTGATCAAACAAAGCGGTCAACACTGGAGCAGGAGGAGAGCTGCAGTCCCACCCATGAGGGTGACCCCTGCTTTGCTGGCCAATATCCAACCACAAAAACTACCAGTAAATGTCACACATGGATAAATGAAGGCTTTCTAGAAATGAATAATCAAGCAGGATCCTCCATTCAGTACAGAAACAGGAGCCAAAGACACTGATTTTAAGTGATTTTAATTGAAAAACAACAGGGCACATATTCATGAAGTCTTGAGATTCTACATTAATTACCATAAAGGATAACTGGGTGTTGGGAATAAGTAGAAATATCACTGGAAACATCACCTAGAAGTGGAAAGAGAACTAGACCTGCCATTATATGGCCTGGGATTGAAGCTCAGCTTTATTGAACACTGGGTGACCTTGGGTAAGCTTGTCAGGTCTCAGATGTCCTCATAATTGTTTAAGGATCAACCACAGATACTCATTTCATTACTTATTCAGTAAATGTATCACATTTTACTGTAAGACTTTTTTTAAATCAAAGCTTTGTTTAGTATACACAAACAATTTTATACAGTTTAGTTTTATTAGTTATTAGTTGTACTAATTCAAAGTCAACCTTAAATACACTGTGGACAATGGTTGTATTTTTAAATACTGAAAAGAAACAAATACATCTATTTTAACCAAAGTACTCATATGTTTTTTAATTGACCCAGTGATAATAACTCTAGTAGCCAACTGCATTAAAATACAGTAATCCTGCAAATTTAGTTTAGTTTGTTTTTTATTCCTAACTTTAGACAAAGCAGATTTCAAACTAACAATGATCAAAAAAGACAAGAAAGGGCATTACATAATGGTAAAGAATTTAATTCAACAAGAAGACTATTCTTAATATACATGCACCAACACTGAAGCACCCAAATTCATACAGCAAGTTCTTAGAGACATACAAATAGACATAGACTGCCACACAGTAATAGTAGGAGACTTCGTCACTCCACTGACAGTCTCAGACAGATCATTGAGGCAGAAAATTAACAAAGATCTTTAGGACCTAAATTCAGCATAGGATCAAACGGAACTGATAGACCTTTACAGAAGTCTCCACCCAAAAAACAACAGAATATACATTCTTCTCATCACCTCATGGCACATAGTCTTAAATTGAACACATAATTGGACATAAAAAAACTGCAACAAATGCAAAAGAATGAAAATCATACCAAACACACTCTTCGACCATAGTTCAATAAAAATAAAAGTCAAGGCCAGGTGCGGTGGTTCATGCCTGTAATCCCAGCACTTTGGTAGGCCAAGGTGGGCAGATCACTTCTGGTCAGGAGATCAAGACCAGCCTGGCCAACATGGTGAAATACTGTCTCCACTAAAGATACAAAAATTAGCCTGGCATTGTGGTGGGCACCTGTAATCTCAGCTAGGAGGCTGAGGCAGGAGAATCACTGGAACTTGGGAGGCAGATCACACCACTGCACTCCAGCCCAGGCAACGGAGCAAGAGTCTGTCTCAAAAATAAAATAAATTTAAAAATGAATTAAAATAAATGTCAAGACTAAAGAAATAACTCAAAGCCATACAAATACATGGAAATTAAACAACATGCTCCTGAATGACTTTTGGGTCTTAATAATGACATTAAGACAGAAATCAAGAAGTTCTTTGAAAATAATTAGAACAAAGATAAAACATACCGGAATATCTGGGACACAGCTAAAGCAATGTGATGAGGGAAATTCATAGCACTAAGTAACCACATCAAAAAGTTAAAATGATCTCAAATTAACAACCTAAATTCACAACTGAAAGAATTAGAGAAGCAAGAACAAATCAATTCTGAAACTAGAAGAAGAAGAGAAATAACAAAAATCAGAGCTTCACTGAAGGAAATCAAGACACTAAAAATAAAAAATCTAAAAAGTCAATGAATTAAGAGGATTTTTTAAAAAAAAGAGCAATAAAATACATAGATCACTAGCTAGACTAATTAAGAAGAAAAGAGAGAAGATACCAATAAACACAAATAGAAGTGATGAGGGAAATGTTAGTGCTGACATTCAAAATTCAGAAACTACTATGAACACCTCTATGCACACAAATAAAAAACTTACAAAGATAGATAAATACCTGGACATATACAGCCTCCCAAGACTGAACCAGGAAGAAACTGATTCCCTGAACAGAACAATAACAAACTCCAACATTGAATCAGTAATAAATACCCTACCAACCAAAAGAAAATCAAGAACCTGATGGATTCACAGCCAAATTCTACCAGATCTAGAAAGAAGAGCTGGTACCATTCCTACTGAAACTATTCCAAAAAATTGGGGAAGAGGGACTTTATCTGCTGACCTGATGATGAATACCTGGTTTGCTTTTATATCTTAGATATTATGAATAATACTGCACTGAGCATGGGAGTGCAGGTATCTTTTCAACATCCTGATTTCAATATATTTGGTTAATTACCCAGAAGTGGGATTGCTGGATAATATGGTAATTCTATTTTTACTTTGCTGAGGATCCCCTCTACTGTTTTTCTTTTCTTTTTTTTATTGCATTTTAGGTTTTGGGGTACATGTGAAGAACATGCAAGATTGTTGCATATGTACACACATGGCAGTGTGATTTGCTGCCTTCCTCCCCATCACCTATATCTGGCATTTCTCCCCATGCTATCTCCCCAACTCCCCACCCCCCCACTGTCCCTCCCCTATTTCCCCTGAACAGACCCCAGGGTGTGATGCTCCGCTCCCTGTATCCATGTGTTCTCATTGTTCAACACCCACCTATGAGTGAGAACACACGGTGTTTGATTTTCTGTTCTTGTGTCAGTTTGCTGAGAATGATGGTTTCCAGGTTCATCCATGTCCCTACAAAGGACACGAACTCATTGCTTTTTATGGCTGCATAGTACTCTATGGTGTATATGTGCCATATTTTCCCTGTCCAGTCTATCATCGATGGGCATTTGGGTTGGTTCCAGGTCTTTGCTGTTGTGAACAGTGCTGCAGTGAATATTCATGTGCATGTGTCCTTATAGTAGAACGATTTATAATCCTTTGGATATATACCCAGTAATGGGATTGCTGGGTCAAACGGAGTTTCTGTTTCTAGGTCCTTGAGGAATCAACAAACTGTATTCCAAAATGGCTGGACTAATTTACACTACCACCAACAGTGTAAAAGTGTTCCTATTTCTCCACATCCTCACCAGCATCTGTTGTCTCCAGATTTTTTAATGATCGCCATTCTAACTGGCGTGAGATGGTATCTCAATGTAGTTTTGATTTGCATTTCTCTAATGACCAGTGATGATGAGCATTTTTTCATATGTTTGTTGGCCTCATGTATGTCTTCTTTTGTAAAGTGTCTGTTCATATCCTTCGCCCACTTTTGAATGGGCTTGTTTTTTTCTTGTAAATCTGTTTTAGTTCTTTGTAGATTCTGGATATCAGCCC
>PVKV010004003.1:0-88248 GCA_004027835.1 Alouatta palliata | reverse complement strand
CTGGTTGCCGATTCACTCTAATGACTGTTTCTATTGCTGTGCAGAAGCTGTGGAGTTTGATTAGGTCCCAAGTGTCTATTTTGCCTTTTGTTGCCAATGCTTTTGGTGTTTTGGTCATGAAGTCTTTGCCTATGCCTATGTCCTGAATGGTTTTGCCTATGTTTTCTTATAGGGTATTTATGGTGTTAGGTCTTATGTTTAAGTCTTTAATCCATCTGGAGTTAATTTTAGTGTAAGGTTTCAGGAAGGAGTCCAGGTTCTGCTTTCTGCACATGGCTAGCCAGTTTTCCCAACACCATTTATTAAACAGGGACTCCTTTCCCCATTGCTTGTTTTTGTCAGGTTTGTCAAAGATCGGATAGTTGCAGATGTCTAGTGTTGCCTACAAGGCCTCTGTTCTGTTTCATTGGTCTATATCTCTGTGTTGGTACCAGTACCATGCTGTTTTGATTACTGTAGCCTTGTAGTATAGTTTGAAGTCCAGTAGTGTGATGCCTCCTGCTTTGTTCTTTTTGCTTGGAATTGACTTGGCTATGCAGGCTGTCTTTTGGTTCCATATGAAGTTTAAGGGTTTTTTTTTTTTTCAGTTCTGTGAAGAGGGTCATTGGTAGCTTGATGGGGATAGTGTTGAATCTATAAATTACTTTGGGCAGTATGGCCATTTTCATGATATTGATTCTTCCTAACCACGAACATGGAATGTTTCTCTATCTGTTTGTGTCCTCTCTTATTTCATTGAGCAGTGGTTTGTAGTTCTCCTTGAAGAGGTCCTTTATGTTCCTTGTTAGTTGTATGCCTAGGTATTTTATTCTCTTTGTAGCAGTTGTGAATGGAAATTTGTTCTTGATTTGGCTCTCTTTAAGTCTGTTATTGGTGTATAGGAATGCTTATGATTTTTGCACATTGATTTTGTATCCTGAGACTTTGCTGAAGTTGCTTATCAGTGTCAGGAGATTTGGGGCTGAGACCATGGGGTCTTCTAGATACACAATCCTGTCATCTGCAAATACAGACAATTTGACTTCTTCCTTTTCTATTTGAATATCTTTTATTTCTTTTTCTTTCCTGAATGCTCTGGCTAGAACTTGCAATACTATATTGAATAGGAGTTGCATCCTTGTCTAGTGCCAGGTTTCAAAGGGAATGCTTCCAGTTTTTGCCCATTCAGTTTGATATTGGTTGTTTGTTTGTCATAAATAGCTTTTATTATTTTCAGATACGTTCCATCAATACCTAGTTTATTGAGAGTTTTTAGCGTAAAGCGCTGTTGAATTTTGCCAAAGGCCTTCTCTGCATCTATTGAGATAACCATGTGGTTTTTGTCTTTGGTTCTGTTTATGTGGTGAATTACATTTATAGAATGGCATATGTTGAACAAGCCTTGCATCCCCAGGATAAAGCCTACTTGATTGTGGTAGATAAGCTTTTTGATGTGCTGTTGCAATCGGTTTGCCAGTATTTTATTCAAGATTTTTGCATCTGTGTTCTGGATATTGGCCTGAAGATTTCTTTTCTTGCTGAGTCTCTGCTGGATTTCAGTATCAGGATGACGTTCGTCTCATAAAATGATTTGGGAAGGATTCCCTCTTTTTGGATTGTTTGAAATAGTTTCAGAAGGAATGGCACCAGCTCCTCTTTGTATGTCTGGTAGAATTTGGCTGTGAACCCATCTGGACCTGGGCTTTTTTTGGGTGGTAGGCTCTTAATTTCTGCCTCAACTTCAGACTTTGTTATTGGTCTATTCAGGGTTTTGACTTCTTCCTGGTTTAGGCTTGGGAGGATGCAAGTGTCCAGGAATTTACCCTTTTCTTCCAGGTTTACTAGTATATGCATAGAGTTGTTTGTAATAATCTCTGATGATGGTTTGTATTTCTGTGGAATCTGTGGTGATATCCCCTTTATTGTTTTTTATTGCATCTATTTGATTTTTCTCTCTTTTCTTTTTTATTAATCTGGCTAGTGGTCTGTCTATTTTGTTGATCTTTTCGAAAAACCAGCTCCTGGATTTATTGATTTTTTGAAGGGTTTTTTGTGTCTCTATCTCCTTCAGTTCTGCTCTGATCCAGTGCTCTACACATTCAGAGAAACTTCTCTAGTAACAAACTGTAGAAATGATCCCTGAAAGTATAGTCTTCTCTACTGTTTTTCATAATGGCTATATTAGTTCACATTATCACCAAAGCTGCACAAGGATTCTCTTTTCTCAACATCGTTGCCAAAAATTATTATCATTTGTGTTTTTTACAACAGCCATTTTAACAGGTGTGAAGGGAGATCACCTGTTTTTAATTTGCATTTCCTTGAGGATTCGTGATGATGGATATTTTTAAAAAACATATCTATTGGCCATTTAATATGTTCTTTTGAGAAGTGTTTAGGTTCTTTGCTTATTGTTTGACTTGGTTATTTGTTGTCTTGATAATGGGGGGAAAGGGTATCACAGGCAACAGATAAAGGCCTAAAGTCATAAAGAAAAAAAACTGAATAATGTATTTAGAAGTCGTTCTTGGCCAAATCATTTCAGAGAATTTGTGGACCTGGTTACCTATTTTAACCAGTGACAGTGGTCAAGATAAATGATAAATCACACTGTGGTTCTTATTATCTATATCTATGTCTCAAATGACTTACTGACCACTGCCCCTGTGTATGAGATGGTCTGGGACACAGAGTATCTGGGAACTCTTACTGTCTCCAAGGATAGTTAGGCCCATGCCCTGTCTCTGCTCAAGGAAAGTAATGGGAGAGGGAGTGATTGGCAGGTATTTAGTTGCCCACTTTCTCTCTACTATAAACAGTACTGAGTTGAATATCCTGCACATAAATCTTTGTACAGTTATCTGTTTCTCTATGGTAAATTTCTAGAAGTAAAAAGGCCAGATCAAAGAGTACGTGTGTTTAAAAGACTCTTTACAGGAGCAAAGAGAATCACCTTTTACTTATTATACTTCTGTATGGTTTGATTAATTAGTTAATTAATTTCAGAAAGCAAGTCTTATTTTTGTAGTTTTAAAAGAAAAAATACTCCCTTTGATCAGTATTCACTTCCTGGCCCACAAGAACTATAAAGAGAGTCAAGCTTCAGGTAGTAAAATACATAAAGAAACAGAGTATTGATTGCAAAGAAGACAGTAGAGTGCTGTAGAGACTGTGTGTAGGAATATATAAATCCCTGAAGCAACTCTTGAAAAAATGGTCCCCCAGGCACAGGCTGGGGAAGTTAGCCAGAGACGCAAAATGCTGAGGTCCCCTAGCAAGGCTGTTTTTGGTCAGACTTCTGCTGGTAAGAAATTCTTACCCTTGGATCGGCAAGCCAGGCCTCTGGGTTCCCTTTCCCTGAATGGCCATAGTGACTTAACTTACAGCACCATCACCCTGGGGACCAATCCACAACACAAAGGAAAATCATGGCACTAAGGGCACTATCCTCCCAATTTTGCAAGTTGCCTCCCAACCAGCTGCTGGGAGGACCCGAATTAACATTTGCCATTACAGCCAGAGAAAAATACACATGACAAAATGTAGACATTAGCCTCTCCACTTAGCACCAATGTCAAACTGGCAAGGCTTAAACTTGCTCCTGGTCAGGCCTTGTCATCTTTAATTCAACCTCCAAACAGGAGTTTCAACATGTAGTCTGTGGGAAAGATAGTCACCCTGAGTAACAGAAAAGAAAGGGAAAGGAGAGAGAGAGAAAAAAAAGCATTGCATTGCCTGCAGCAGGGTGGGAAAGGGAGGTGCTCACAGAGGCCAGAGAAAGACCCACTCATTAAAGAGACACTGAATCAAAAGTTTAGGTGGCCACTTGTTGGCAGCAAAGGGATCTTTTCCAGTAGTCCCACCAACTATTCACTTTCCCCTTTGGGGAGGAAAAAGCTCCCATGCCCCATGATCCTGTATATGCCTAATCCTGTCACCAACAGCCATCAGCAAAGAGTACAAGGCAGGTTAATGCAAAGAGAATAGCAGTTAAGATTCCATGGTGCCAAACCTGTTCTTAGCCGAGAAGGACTTCATTGAGAGGGGTCTCTAACACCCTGGATCTTAGGAAGGACTCTAAGCTTCTTATGCTGGACCTCAAACCCAAGTTTGGTCAGTGATCCTTCTGATCCTTCTGAGGATCACTGAGCCTGTTTTATCCATATGTCTAAATTTCTTGATAGACTTGGGAGATTGTTATGCATTATTTCATTAATAGGTTTCCTAATCTTTTTTTCCTCAGGAATACCAATAATTTATAATTTCAGTCATTTTAGGTAGTCTCAAAAGTCTTGAAGGCTTTGTTTATTCTTTTTTATTTTTGTCTGACTGGATTATATTTTAAAACCTATCTTCAAGTTCAAATTCTTCATTCTGCTTAATCTAGTCTATTGTTGAAGCTTTCAAATATATTTTGTAATTCTTGCAATAAAATTTTTAGTTCCAGGATTACTGTTTTTTTTTTTTTTAAGATATCTATCTCCTTGGTAAATTTCTTGTTCATATCTTAACATGATTTTCTAATTTGTTTGTACTGATTTTCAGATTTCTCTTGAATTTCATTGAGCTTCTTTAAAATCAATATTTTGAATTTTATCTGGAACTTGGATGATTTATTTGTGTTTAACATTTATTGCCAGAGAATTATTGTGGTTTTTTGAGGGTGTGGTTTTGAGGATGTGAGGATTACCTAGCTTTTTCATGTATCCTGTGTCTTTAGGTTGTTTTCTGCATATCTGGTGTAAAAGTTATTTTTATTTTTGAATTTCCTTTCGTTAGGGGAGAAATTTTTTCTTAAAAACGTTGACAACTCTGTTGGTTGAGTGTATCCTTCTGGTTTTACTCCTGGGTGTATGCAATAGTGAAAATGCTGTATGATTTATTTGGCTATCCTCAATGTGTTAGGTTACAGTTATTTATGGGGGCACTGGTGAACTTGTGCTCCAGTTTCAGTGCCAGATGTATCCATCTTAAGATTAGTGATGGTGAATTAAGCATGTCTATCTTTGTAATCTGGGGAAGCATATGCTGAAATCTGCGTTGGAGGATCCAGGAAAATCAGTTCTGTATCCTCTGAAGGATGTTCCAGGATGCTAATTGTAATAGCACTGTACTGAGTAGGTGAGTGGGTTATTTTGCTCCTGGGTTGCTTAGGAGTAGTGGATGATGGTGGTGGCAGTGGCAATAAGATATCCTTCTAGTTTCCACACACTGTACTTTTGTGTTGGAAGTGGCTGAAATGAACTACTGAAGCCAACCTCCAGGCCAATAGATGATACTTGCAGGTTGCAGCTAGCCAAGCTGGTAGCAGTATGCCAACCTTTGTGCCCTTGAAGAAGTACTCAGGTGTCCCAGGTGGTGGATTGAGCTGTGGCACATCCAGAAGCCTGAATCCTACAGTCTCAGGGGTTATTAAAGCTGGGTGGACCCAAACCAGGCAATCTTTCTCTCAGGTTCCCTAATAGGGTGTGCATGCACCAGCTGTGACTGGGGAGTGGAATGGTCCTCAGTTCCCTGGAGAAATGCTTGGATGAAAGGTGACCACTGCTATGTTGATGACCTTCTGCCACTGGGGGGATGGTGCCGATCTCTGTAGTTACTGCTTTGACCAGTGAGTTGGGGGCTTGTGCCCCTCTCATGCCCCAGTCCCAAAAGGTGTTTAGTCAGTCCCAGAAGTTCTCACCCAGCTTGTAATTCAGCCCCAAGCCACAGGAGCTACTGTCAAGCTCAGTACCAAGTATCTAGAGAAATTATTATCCTGCTCATGTCTGGGATAGTTGCCCAGTTCCACAACCAGCAGCTGGAGTTCTTGCCATGTTTGCTTCTCAGTTCTGGTTGTGACAGCACTTTCCCATTCAAGCCCTGGTTCTGCAAGCCACAGCTCAAGTTTTCCTAATGCCTAAGACTGCTGTTGTTGGTTCCCAGGATCATCCACAATTTTATAAGAGCTAGGATAAAAAATGGTGCCTTACTGCAGCTGCATAAGTCTGAGGAGGAGAGTGAGACACTCCCTGGAGTAGTTCCTTCTCACAATATCCCAGCTACTCCCTAAGTTCGATTCAAGGATTGGGAGGGCCTAGGTGTTTGCCCACATCCTAGATTGCATAATTTCATCAGTGGGAAAATGGACCCACAGAAAGACATTCACATACCCTTTCTTATACTGGGGATTCACTCCCAGTTTTTTACCATTCCTGGCCATGCAGGCTGCCTGTTTTACTTCTTCTTTTCAACTCCCATGTTCCTTCTTGGATAATATATTTAAAGCATCATTGTTGTGTTGGTTCTTCAAGGTAGGTGAGGCATGCTGAAAGTGCTTCTAATCAGCCATCATTTGACCCAACAATTTCTCTTCTGAGACTTTATATGAAGATGATTATACATGTACATAAGGATGTACACATAGGTATTTTCATTGTGTTAATACCTTTCAGAGGTCTCTCAAATAATCTTATTGCTTCACTTAAATTCAAAAATCGAGTTTAGATTCTGTGGAGCTGAAATGCTCACTAGCTGCCTCATTATTGACTCTATGGTTATCTAATTTTTTACAAAAGCACCAAAAGACACAATGAGGAAAGGATAGTTTCTTTAATAGTGCTGGAAAAACTAGATTTTATCATGCAAAAAAAGAATTTGGACCTTTATCTTACATCATATACAAAAATCAACACAAAATGGATTAAAGACCTAAATGTAAGACCTGAAACTCCTGTAAGAAAACATAAGGGAAAACCTCTTTCACACTGGTCTTTGCGATGATTTTTTGGATATCACACCAAAAGCTTTAAATACAAAAGCAAAAATAAATAAATGGAACTACATCTAAATAAAAAGCTTCTGCACTGCAAAAGATGCAATCGGCAAAATTAAAAAGCAACTCATAAATTGGAGGGAAATGTTGCAAACTATATATCAGATAAGAGTTAATACCTGACATTTTTTAAAGTCATAATATTTAATAGCAAAAAATATTAAAACCTGATTTTTAAAATGGACATAGGACCTGAGTGTACATTTATCCAAAGAGGAAATAAAAATGTCCAATGAGTATAAGAAAAGGTGCTCATCATCACTGATCATCAGAGAAATTCAAATCAAAACCACAATAAGATACCATCTCACACCAGTCAGAATGGCTACTAGTAAAAAGTCAAAAAGTAACAGATGCTGGCAAGGTTGCAAAGAAAACTGAATGCTTATGCACTATTGATGGGAGCAAAAACTAGTTTAACTGTTGTGGAAAGCAGTATGGTGATTCCCCAAAGAGCTGAAAACAGAACTACAATTTGACTCATAAATCCCATTACTGAATATATTCCCAGAGAAACAGAAATCGTTCTACCATAAAAACGCATGTGCACGAATGTTCATTGCAGCACTACTTATAATAGCAAAGACATGAAATATAAATGCCCATTAAAGACAGACCAGATAAAGAAAATGTGGTACATATACACCACGGAATACTATATAACCATTAAAAAAGAATGAGATTATGGCTTTTGTGGGAACATGGATGAAGCTAGAGGCCATTATACTTAGCAAAATAACACAGAAAAAGAAAACCAAATACCACATGTTCTCACCTATAAGTGGGACCTAAATAATGAGAATTCATGAACACAAACTAGGGAACAACAGACACTGGGGCCTAGTGAGTGTACAGGGTAAGAGGAAGGAGAGGAACAGAAAAAATAACTATTGGGTACTAGGCTTAGTATCTGTACAACAAACCTGGGTTATATGACTTTACCTATATAACAATCTGCACATGTATCCCTGAACCTAAAATAAAAGTTAAAAAACAGAAAATCAACAAAGAAAACACAGTATGGCATCCTAGGTTCTTGTCATTTTTCTACATATAATATTTACCAGTGCCTCTGTTCTCAAAAACATAATCACCTTTTAGGGTTTAATTTACCTGGGTTCTAATCATGGGAACTGACTTTTTAAACTGTATTCAATGTCATTGATACTGTCTCAAACAGATCACTTGGTGGTGGCTGACCACAATGGCACCAGAAGTCCAGGAAGTAAAGTTTGTACTTCTTTTCTCTACCTAGCTATTCTTGTGACCTACAAAGAGTCACTTACATATTCTTGCTTCTATCTGCCTTATAACAATAGCAATATCTACCTAAATATTGTTCTTACTAATGTAAATGTGTTGCCCCATTTATCACCCTCTTCAGGGCTTCTTTGATTTCCTTGTTCCTCAAACTATAGATTAGAGGGTTTAACATGGGGATAAGGGTAGCATAGAATACTGAGAGCACTTTGTCCTGCTTCATGGAGTGGCTAGAGCTGGGATGCATGTACACAGAAAGGGCTGTGCGGTAGAAGAGAGTCACAGCTACTAGGTGGGAGGCACAGGTATTGAAGGCCTTGGCACTACCTTTGGTTGATGACATTTTCAGTATGGAAGCTACAATAAAACTGTAGGACACAAGGATAACAAGCAAAGAGCCCAACCCAACAAAAATAGCTACCAGAAAAACAATCATTTGGCTGATAAAGGGATTAGAGCAAGACAAGGAAATAATCTGAGGTATGTTACAGAAGAAATGTTGGGTGATATTTGGCCCACAGTAGTAGAGATTAAAGCAAGGGACTGTTTGAACTAAGCCACTAACAAATCCACTCCCATAGGCTCCAGCCACCATCTTCCAACAGATAGCAGGGACCATGATGGCTGAGTACTGCAGAGGACTGCCAATGGCCACATATCTGTCACAGGCCATGATGGCCAAGAGGCAGCACTCAGCCAGACCCATCCAGGACCCCACAAAATACTGAGTGGCACAGGCAAAAAAGGAAATTGTCTTTTCATCTTTTAGGAAGTCTGAAAGCATCCTTGGGCTGATGGTAGAAGAATAGCAGATGTCTATAAATGACAGGAAACTGAGAAAAAAGTACATGGGTATGTGCAGGTGAGAGTCCATCCTGATGAGGATGATAAGGCCCAGGTTCCAAATCAGAGTCACAAGGTAGATTGCCAGGAAGACTAGAAAGAGGATGAGCTGAAGCTCTTTGTCATCTGAGAGTCCTAGGAGAACAAACATGGTCACAGAGATGTAGTTTCCACTTACGTTCATGGATCTGCTTGGTGTCATCTGCTGAGAAAAAGGAACGAGAAGGAAATGGGTTTATTCCACCCCCCTAAAAAAGAAACACTATTTTTTTCAGTCATGAAGCTGGCTAAATATGAAAACTTGAATCATCAATGTTGAGTTAATTTGTGTCTTTCATATATACAATCATGAAAATTTACTGAAAATTTTTTTTAGATAGCTATTATGCTGAAGACAGTAAATAAGCATCATTAGTATGATACCACCTAAAACGTCTTAGTTTCATATGTTCCTGTTTTACATGAGACTTTGAAGATATGCTAAATTAAGAAAATTCTGTCATTTCTCTCTACAGTTGACTCTTGAACAACATGAATTTAAACTATGCAGCTCTACTTATACACGAATTTCTTTTCAATAAGTACAGTGGAAAATCTTTTAGAGATCCATAACAATTTGAAAAAACTCACAGATAAACTGCATAACATAGAAATATCAAAAATATTAAGAAAAAGGTACATTACAACTTTGTAAAATATATACAGACATTAGGCTATTTTGACATTTATTATAAAATATACAAAGATCTAGTAAAAAGTCAAAAAGTCAAAAAGTAACAGATGCTGGCAAGGTTGCAAAGAAAACTGAATGCTAGTATAAAAATTTAATTTAAAAAAAATTATAATTAACAGACATTTATTGGCTCACAGTTCTGGAGGATGGGAATTCCAAGATCAAGGGACTAACATCTGGCAAAGGCCTTCTTGCTGTGTCATACCATGACAGAAGAGCAAAGGAGGAGCAAGAGAGAGAGTAAAAGAGGGTAAGTTCCCCCTTTTATAAGAATTATCTCCCTAGATAATGGCATTAATCCATTCTCTCCACCTTCATGGCCTTATCACATTTCGCTGGGCCTCATTTCCTAACACTGTTGTAAAGGTTGAAATTTATCAAAACTTATATACACAGACCCTTAACCACTCATGGTGCCATCCACAAATGAAGAAATATAAGCAAACATAAAGATGCAGTATTAAATCATAACTATATATAATTAACTGTAGTACATACTTTACTGCTATAATAATTTTGAAACTATCTCCTGTTGCTATTGCAGTGAGCTCAAGTGTTGAGAGTATCTGCTTAAAGTGCTTCGTGAGGCTAGTCATCCTCATGTGGGAAATTTATCTCTCCAAAAAATGCGTATAGCAGTAAAAATTTCTCTTTCATGGTTCTCACACATTTTTCATTGTGCTTAGTACAGTATCATAAACCTTGAGTAACACCATGGGACATACAAGGTGCTACTAGTGACACTTGAAGTTCTCCCAAGAAGCAGAAAAAATTGTCATGATATGACAAGAAAAAGTTGAATTGTTTGATATATATCACAGATTGAGGTCTGTAGCTACAGTTGCCTGCCATTTTAAGATAAATGAAACCAGCACAAGGACCATTGTGAACAAAAGAAAAGGAAATTCATGAAGCTGTTACTGAAGCTACTCTAACAGGTACAAAACTCTTATACTTTTTGCAAAATACCTTTTTATCTCATACTGAAAATGCAACTTTTATGTGAGTACAGGATTGCTATATGAAAGGCATACCTATAGACTCTGATTCCAGAAAAAGTGAAGTCATTAAATGCCAGCTTAAGGCAAAAGGAAGATGACAGCTGGAGAATTTAATGCCGGAGAATTCTAAAGCTGGAGAATTTAATGCTAGTAAAGGATGGTTGGATGATTTTCCAAAGAGGTTTGGCTTTTAAAATATCAAGATAACAGGAGCAGCAACTTCTGCTGACCAAGAGAAGGAGAGAATTCTCAGACACCGTTAAGGAAAAAAAAATCATTAAATAGAACATTTATCTGCCTGAAGAGGTTTTTAATGAAGGCAAATATACTCTATTCTTGGGGAAAAAATGCCACAGAAGACATTTATTAATAAAGAAGGGAAGCAACATCAGGATAGACTAACTTGATTGTTTCGTGCAAATGCAGTTGAGTTTATGATCAGGACTGCCCTTATCTATAAAGCTGTTAACTCCTGAGTCTTGCGAGGAAAAGATAAACACCAGCTGCCAGTCTTTCACTTGTACAATAAGAAGGTGTGGATAATGAGAATACTTTTTCTAGATTAGTTCCAGAATGGATGCTTTGTGAAGTCAGGAAGTACTTTGCCAGTAAGGGACTTCCTTTTTTATATATGTGTGTATGTATATATATATATATATTTTTTTAATTGGATTTTAGGTTTTGGGGACTTCCTTTTAAAAAAATATTTTGATAATGGACAATCCCCCTGCCAACCCAGAACCCCAGGAGTTCAACACCAAATGCATCAAAGTGATCTACTTGCCCTCAGAAACAATGTCTCTAATTTAGCCTCTGAATCAGGGAGTCACAATGACCCATAAGTCTCATTACACATGGTAAATTGTCAACACTATGGAAAAGAATCCCAACAGAGAGGACATTAAGAAAGTCTGCAATAATTACACCATTGAAGATGCCATTGTTGTTACAGAAAAAGCTGTGAAAGCCATCAAGCCCCAAACAATATATTCCTGCTTATGAAAACATCGTCCAGCCATTGTGCTTGACTTCACAGGATTATGGTGGAGCAAACCAAGAAAATCATGAAAGAGATTGTGGGCATCTAATAATGGTGAGGGGGGTTTCAAGACATGGAGCTCAGAGAAATTCAAAAACTAGTGAACACCACGTCGGAGAAATTAGCAGAAGACAGCTTGATGGAGATGAGTGTTTTCAGAAAAGTGCCAGATAATGAAGAAGACATAGAAGAAGCGGTGCCAGAAGACATATTGATGTTAGACAATTGGGCAGAAGGGTTCCAATTACTCAAGACTGCTTTTGACTTATTTTATGACATAAACACTTCTACGATACAAGCATTGATATTAAAGCAAATGGTGTACGGTTTGACAACATGTAGAAACATTTTTAGAGAAATTAAAAGGCAAAAAAAGTCAGGCAGAAATTATGTCATATTTTCATAAAGTTACACTGAGTGTGCCTGCCAGTCCTGCCTCCCCCTCTATTTCCTCCACCTCTTCTACTTCTGCTACCCCTGAGACAGCAAGACCAATCCCTCCTCAGCCTACATAAGCCAGTTTTTCTAAAAACCCCTCTGCAACCTGAAGACAATGGGGATTAAGGTCATTATGATGATCTATTTACACTTAATGAATAGTAAATACTTTCTTTCTCTTATGATTTTCTGAAGAACATTTTCCTCTAGCTTACTTTATTGTAAAAATACAATATAAAATAAATGTAACATTTAAAAATGCATTGACTATTTATATTATTGGTAAGGCTTCCAGTCAACAGAAGACTATTATAATACAAGTTTTGTGGGAATCAAAAGTCATATGTAAATTTTTACTGCACAGGGAGTCAGTGCCCCTACTCTTGTATTTTTCTTGTACGGTGAAATAGGATGACTCTGCTCAAGCATGACTCCAGTATTCACTCAATGCTTCAAGAAGAACTTGGATCATCCTGGCCCTCTTATGTAGAATGAAGTGCTCTTTAAAATCTCCTTGAGAACAAACATCCAATCAATCTATAATAAGGGAGTATTTACAATTCTGTAACTGCTTTTAGGCTCTCATAAAGCCTGGAAAGATATAACAAAAATGTAGCAAGATAGTAGGAAGTCACATGCTAAGAAGCAGCTTGGAAATGGGTCTTACTTAACCAACTTAATAACTCTGGGAAGGCTCCTGAGAAGTTAGATAACACAAGGTTGAAAGATTTGTTATATTCATTATATTCCCTTCCTAGCAGTTGCATTTTTTTCTCAAATCCAAAATCTTTATAAGTTAAATTTTTATGACAATAATTCTTTATCTTATTTGGGTCAGTGATGCTTTAAAAATCTTTTGGACACTCTGGACCCACTACCCAGTAAACTGCAACCACTTACAACCTTTGCATACAGTTTAAGTGAATTCTCAATCACCTTCAAGCCTATCCATGGTAGCCAGGTTAAGGACTTCTCCTACATGGCAGAGTGGCTCAAACTCATAAAAGGCTTAAGATGCTTAGGCAGTTACATGGGTATTAGGAATTGAGGTAGAATTTTGAGGAGTCCTTTCTCATTTTCGCTTTGGAGCCAGTTTAGGGAAGCAAAATACTAAGTCTTCAGCCAAATGGTAACTAACCAATCAAATATTTTTGCCTCAGGCACTATATGCTCTCTTCAATATTCTATAGCTCTCATTCTTTCTGGATCATTAGAACATCCCCCAACCAAAACACATGTTTATTCAAATACACTCACATTAAAAATGAAGTCATGGGGGGCCTTGAAGGCTGAAAATAGCTGTCAAATATAGGCTGGGAGTTGTGTCTAAGGGTAGAAGTAGAAATCTCAAATATTTCCATTACTGTGATATTAATGGAATAAACCATGTATGATCTACAAGTATTTGTCAACATTAGCCATCCAAAATATCTTCCTTCTCCCTAACCATTTCCTAGTCTCCTAGTTCCAAAAAGAAAAAGATCTCCATAGAAACATACTATTCTTAGAGAAGCACACTCAAAGTGGTTCTTTTCCCAAAATCAGATCAGTCATGGCTTCCTGTTGCACTGCATTGAAAAAAAAATTTTAAGAAATAAGGTCTTTAATTGTAAAAGAACATTTAGATATTTGTCATTAATATGAAAGGGGAGATTCGTAGCAGATAGGCAATGCATTTAGCATCCCAGACTTGGGAGTAGCTCTGTCCACAGTAAGACTGAATAGAGAAAGAATCTTGTGGGAAAAGAACAGAAAGTTGTATTTGTTACCTTTTTCATCATCATCATCACACCAACAGTCAGAAGAACAAAGATTTATTAAATAGCTACAATACATACTGAACTTCTCCTTATAATTATAAATATATATGCAATTTTCTCTAATTTATGCTTATTCAATATAGGAAGCTTAAATCTGGTATACTATTTACTAAACACAATATTTGCATTCTGAAAATTGCTTCTATATTTCTATCACATGTCTCTGGGAACCCAGTTTGTTGGATCTTTTTGCTCTATTCTCCACATCAATAAAACTTTCATTATTTATATTTCTCTACTGTGTTCTGTCTTCTTTTTACAGATGTTTCTTTCAATAAATTAATTTTATCATTAATTATGTTAATTGGTTGTTAGACATAGTCACTGGGTTTTAAATTTTAATCATAACATTTTGTTTTCTTTTCTAGGACTTCTATTTTGATTTTTCCCAAACAGCCAATTTCTTGTTCTTTAATCATACTTTTAGTAGCATTCTTTAATTAAACATATCAAACAGAATTATTAAATTATTACCAAATAACTTAAATACCTAGTTTGATGTTATTGCTGTCTCTCATTCAGGACATGAGCTATTTGCTTGAGTGTTTAGTGAATTTTAATCAGAAGTTCCTGTTACTTTAAATTTATCTGCAGGAAGCATTGAGGCTTAAGTATATGTGTTCCTCCAGAAATGATTTCTATCACTTCTGTCAGTACCTTGGGGATGATAACAACCCAGAATCCATGTAAGCAATAATTTTGACTTGGGGTTTTCTCAGGGCTACAGTAGTCATAAGATTTAGGCTACATAGCTGAATAAGTAGAAGTCTGAGGATAAAAATTATCAGGGGAAACTTTTTCTCTTCCTCCCAAACTAAGGCTGAGAGAATTATGCATATCGTTGTTTTATTTTGTGGTGTCAGATTTTTCTATTTTGCCCCCAGAGAATGTTACCCTTTGGGAACCCCTGTTTCAGTGTCATGAGTGTTGTCTATTATCCAGCCTCCTTCACTGTCTTTTTCTCCTACCTTTACACAGGCCTATTAAACTCAGCCTTAGGGTTTAGTGGATCACTCTTGGGAAAATGCTGGCTGCAGGCTACTATATTCTTAGGTTTGTGCTTTCTTACCATCTTTATACTTTCAGGAATTTATGTTCTTTCTCACTGGCTGAGCCATGAAAAAAATGTGTTTTAGAGTTTATCTAGCATTCTTAGTAGTTTCTGTGAATTTATAACCCACTGTATTCCCAGAAGAATGTCTACAAACAATATTTTTATGAAAGTCTTGGTAACTTCAACTTATCACTGGCTACTTTGTCTCACTTCCTTGGCAAGCAGTCAGCATTGTCACTTTTTTTCTAAAAACCACAAGCTCTTTGATTTTCTTATGTTTTTGTTTCTAATATGGCTAAATTTTCCATAAAATCAAGGCATAGTAGATAGCTAACATTATTGAGGGCATACACTATCCCAGGTGCTATTATAAATCCTTCTATGCTTTGTCTCATTTTAATTTGTCCAACAGCACCATGAGATCTGTGCTCCTATCATTTTCATTTTGTAAATACGGACACTGTGACAGGTCCAAAATGGAAATATAGCCCCAAATCAGACAAACCAGAACTGAGCTTCAACTCCAAGCACTCTAGCTCCAGAGCACCTTAAAAGACCGTAATCCACTGCCTCACTTAAACGTTAGTGCATTGATTGATTAAATACAAGAATTGATGCACTAATCTTATTTCTAACCACCATAGAGTGAAAAGCACTACACTTTGCATGAGGCAAAAGATCCTATAAGGAGCCTAGAGCCCAGTAAGATGAGAATTGTGTCCACAGAGGCATACTGCAAGCAAGAGATGATTTATGGCATGAAAAAGACAGAGATAAAATTCTACAGGTAATCACCTGTTGGATATAGTCAGGAAGTTAAGGGACTAGAGAAATCTCCTGCATATTCTTTGTGAGAATTTCTCATTGTCTCTACAATGGCAGAGCCTATTTCAGAGAAGTTATTGTACAAATGGACAGGGCAATGACAATGTAATTGAACATGCTATCAATAACACAATCACTATATCACTTCACATAGATATCCTTTCAGGAAATGAAGAGAAAAGTGGTAATGCTGACTGCTTGCCAAGGAAGTGAGATAAACTGGGAAAGAATATATCTTCTTTCAGGAAGAAAAACTAATGAGGTATTAAAATGTTTTGGAAAATTTACTGGTATGAATGAGGAACAGGGAAGTATTGGGTTTCAGATGGGGACAACTGCAAAGCTTGTATCTACAGTTGTGTGAGAGATGAAATTATCACCTCTACAAAGATTTGCCGCATTGTTTTTCTCAGCCACCTTAGATTTTACTGCTTCTAATTAAACCTTACTTCTAGTTGCCTCTTATTTATCAAGGACCCATAAGCTTTCTTCTTTTGTTTTGGATGAAGTCTATTTTGGATAAAATTTATCTCTGCTCTCCTTCTTTATTTTTTTTTCTCATATCATTCCTCACATAATTTATTCCTCCTCCCTATGCTTACCTCCATTTAGCATTGCTTAGCAAATTGAAAGAAAAAATAGAAAGAAAACATTAAAGAGTAGCTTCTTTGACATGCTCCTTTTCTTTGAGCCATTTCATCAGCAGCTATTTATAACATTTACTTAGTTGACTTTGAAAAAGTTCAACATGTCTGTTGCCTAGAAAACAAAATCTGAAGATCTTTGTCTCTACCAGAAAGAATGTGGACAGGATTAGCCTCAGAAGACTAAGTATTACATTTATTCTTGACTAATGGTTCTCCAGAGTCTCCAAACTAATGACAAAGGTTTCTCCAGAACCTTCCATCTTCATCAGAGCCATGTTGGATCCACTCAATTGAGTAATAATACCTTCCTTAGTCTTCTATAGACTGCTCACATTTAACTTTTGAAATGGAATGAATCACGTAGTATAGGCCCTTCAAAAACAGTCATAACTCTTCTTGTGGGTCTTTGTTCTCTCATTTTTAGTACCAGTCAAGTGAGTCAAAGGTTTGATAGCCTCTCCCTTATCCCCCTGCTTTGTACTAAAGTGTATTGACACAGCCTACATATTTAAATCACTCTTCTGTGGATTTGTTCCTCAAACTAAAAGAGATGCCATGAAAGAGGACTTCTGGTGAAAGTTCAAGGACTTAATGAGACTTCAAGGACATTGACAACAAGCTATTTGTAAATCTGAAATTCTTCCTGGATCCTACCCCTTGACAGTCCTTAGGGAAGAGTCTCTACATGACTCACCTAAGAGTTCTAAGAAAGGTTTCCTCTCTTGTGATCCATCTCCTTTTACTTTGTGGTGTAGCCAGATATTCAGAAATGGCCCACAGATATTTTGATTTTCAACTTCAGAGAGTATCCCATTCCATCAGTATTCTGCGATGAGCACAGAGTCTATTGCTAGCAATGTTTCATTCACTCATCCTCCTTCAAAAATGATCCAGCTGTGGAACAAGCCCTTAAATGCTTATGAGGTTTCTTCAGCATATCTAAGAGACGATCTGAAAGCACAATTCATTAACAAAGATAGAACAATTTTAAAAGGTGCAAGCTGTAAACAACCTCCCTCCTGGGAGATAGAAGGGAGCCCAACTCTGTTAATGGTCCCTTGCTTAGACTCCAAGATCTCCCTTGAGGGTGTTAAATTTTTTAGACATTTTGACATCAGGGGTCCCTCCTTTCACCTTGAAAGAATCATGAGGCTGATTTAGAGGTCATTTCCAAACTTGTCATCCATAAAATAACTATGTCACCCTAGCATAGGAATAATCATCAGAAACCTCTGTCTGGGAAAAACACCAGGAAATAGCAAGCAAACTCTCAGTTATTCTGAGTCAGAGTCTCTGCAGCAGATGGCTTCTCAATTCTTCACTTTCTTATTCTGGACCAATTTTTTAATTTTTACATTGGACTCCATGGATGAATCATATTCAAAAAGAACTTACAGTGATTTGGAGTAGGGAAGAAGAAACACAAACAGGTTCATTTTTCTCCCTCATCGCTCCAATAGCTTGGTTTAACTTCCCACACAGAGATGTCCAATCTTTTGGCTTCCCTGAGCCACACTGAAAGAATTGCCTTGGGCCACACATAAACTACACTAACAATATCTGATGAGCTAACAAAATTTCTTTAAAAACTCATAATGTTTTAAGAAAGTTTACGAATTTGAATTGGGCCACATTCAAAGCCATCCTGGGCTGCATGCAGGACAAGCTTAGAAGGAATAAAAGAGTAGGAAAGGAAGAAGGGGAGGGGAGAATGATTATACCAACAAGGGCAGAGATGAGGAGTGTTAAATCAAGTTTAGCCTAAAGCTGCCTCCTTGCATATTTTAAGTTTGATCTAAAGGTTTTTCTGTACATCATGAACTATAACAAGTGGAGGTGTAAATAGACTGTAGCCTACACTTGTGCTAATCATTGAGTTTTGGCCAATCAAATATAGCCAACTTTTCTAACCATGTTCAAATAAAGCAAATGCTGAGCTGTAACTAATCCAGCTGTCTCTGTACCTCACTTCTGTTTTTATATGTCACTTTCCTTTTTCTGCCCATAAATATTTTTCCACCATGAGGCTGTGCTAAAGTCTCTGAGCCTACTCTGGCTCAAGAGGCTGCCCAATTTGTGCTCAATTAAACTCCTTTAAATTTAATGTGGCTGAAGTTTTCTTTTATCAGATGGTTTCAGAAGTGGGATCTGAAGTAGAGCTTCTAACAATCCCCAGAAGCACTGAGTGACTAAGCATGTTACCTCCTAGACCCAAATCTCTCAGAGCAGCTGGATATTGTGATAAGTTCTTTCTGGGATTCGAAAGCTCCACGAATTTTTGTTTTAAGCTCTCCAAGTTTCTTTGAGAAAATTTCTGATTCAAACTGGGTTTGGAAGTTGTGACAGAAACTAGACTTAGTCTAGGATAGGATTGGCTCTGGAAATTATCTGGCTTGGATCCAGTCAGAGGCCTCTTACAACTGACTGGGTCAGAAAGAAACTGGTAGCAAATGGCAGTGTCACAAGTGGTGTAAAATTTTGCTTACAACGCAAATAAAAAACAGGCAACTAACTAAAAACAAAAAAATCAAACCTGCCTTACACTCCATGCTGACACCTGCAGGTGACAGGATTAGGAATGTGCAGGATCATGGGACATGGGGAAACTTTTTCTTTCTAAAGAAGGAAAACTAAGAGCTGATGGGAGTGCTGGAAAAGATCCCTTCATAACCTACAAATGGCCACCTGAACTGTTGATTCAGTATTGCAGCAGTGGGTGGGTCTTTCTCTGGCCTTCCTGAGCTCTTCATGTTCCCTACCCTGCTGTGAGCAATGCTTTTCTCCCTCTCTCTCTCAGTCTCACTCTGTGAAAACTGATTGTGAGAATGGTAAAAATCACTACCTGTTACAAAGTTTTAATTAACAAGAAAAAAATTTTTGCGAGGCTAGTCTTCAGCTGTAGCAAATCTGGTGTACTTTGTCCTATTACTTTGTTTTTGTGTGAATTTGTCTTTCTGCATTGCTCTTTCATAAAGAGGGATACCACAGGGTGGAAGGTAGGTCTAGGACTCCATAAGCTCACTGTTCAAGACAGCCCAGCAAACTGGTCAGTAACAAATTTTACTGTGGCAGGTTCCTGAAACAAACAAAAAGTGAATGAGGTCTCCATCTTATTTTATGTCCTTGAGAGCTGGAGTTTATAACCACATGGTGGCACTTTCTCTTTACTTCTACCAACTAGGGAATGGGAATTTTGGGGTTTATGTCATAGTTAACTCTAAAAATTACATTGAGCAGTTAAAAGACTTAGCAAGCTCAAAATTGGCTGCTCTAGACTCCTTCTAGAAGAGCAATGGAAAGTATTCAGGTCTGTAGCTTAGCAGCTAAGGCTTTGCCATTTTACAGTGGCAGCCCAGGTTCAATCTGGCTTAGGGAATGAGTCATTTCTGGTTTGACATCTGTATGACCTTTACCATTTGTTGATTCTCTTCATCTCCATGAAAAACTTCTGGTATCCATTCTTAAATTTTACTTTCTCTAGCACCTTTGGAGAGTCTAGATCTTGTAGAAACTGCTATCCACTTCTTTGAAAATACTGCATACATTCATGGTTAAGTCATAACCTTTATTGAGGCTTGTTGGTTTCACCTGTGCGGTTACTTTTGGTAAAGTTTAGGAGCCAGAAATATTAGCCATTTGGCCTGGCTAAAGTAAGGTAATAAGAAATGTAAAAGGACTTTTATTTTTAAGAGTGCTATGGTTAAAAGCCAACTTAATTGAAGGTGGATATCCAAGCTATACACATACTTAAATGGCCTTTATGTTTGTTTGTTTGTTTTTACTCTCTCTTTTTTAATCTTGTTTTTCTGGTGGGGGAAAAAAAGGTTTTTTTCTTCTCTGTTGACTGAATTATTCCTACATTTTTCCTTCTTGCTCTTCTTGATGCCCACATGAGAGAACATAATATAATTTTTAACAGTTTCCATTCTGGGGGAAAAAAAACCTGTGTTTTCCTCATGGAACACTGGGAATTGAAAGCAGATAGATGTCTCTCAAAATATAAGCCTCTGTTTGGTTTTACATTATGTTACCTGACTTTTTTTTTACTTTTGGGAGTGTGAGGCATTACTTTGCATTACGAGGGAAATTTTATTTGTAGGAAATATACTTTTGGTAATGTCTAATGGCACTTGTGGAGGAGATACTCAACTCTTTGCATGTTTGGATTAGAGAATCACACTCTTGGTCACCAAGAAGATATAGAAATATCCACATGCCCCACTGAGAGATAAGCTTCCCATTGGAGTTGAGCTGATTCCCTCTTTTTTGGAGGGATCCAGGACCTGGTATAAAAATGAGACCCTTAATTTTGGGAACCTGTTTTTGCCTTCTAGCTGTTCCTCCTTGTTAGCCCTAGAAATTACATGTTTTCCTAGCCATGTTCCTCCAAGGACTCCACCCTGAAGCCAGTAATCCAACTAAGAAACTTAAAGACTAGCAAATAAAAAATATTACAACTACAAGATCCTCTTCTATCTTTCTATATATTTATATATGTTTTGTGTGAAATGTTTACACAAAAGTGTTCAAATTAATTGGCTTAAAGAAAAATAAGCACTTAAATATCTTGCAGGAAAATTAAAACAATACCTTTTAGTTCATGTGACTTTAGTAATCTTTAGGAAATAAAGACAGTTTTAAACACTATTGGTAAAATAAAAATGTCTTCAAAATTTAGACATTTGATCTAAAGTAGATAAGATATTAGGTTTGCTAAATGCTTTAAGGTCATAAACTGCTTCTCTAACTTTTGGAAATTGTTTAAAATACCTACCTTGGAGCCATTAGATTCTAGATAAGGCCTGGGAACATGTGGAATTAGCCATGCCCCCTGGCTATGCAAAGAAGGTTATAAATAAAAGATATTATGTAAGAAAGGATCTTGTATGGTAAATTACTGTCCTAAAGAAAAATGACTAGTTGTTTAAAAAGAGGGATGTTTAGGACAAGTCAGAAAGTCCAGCCATGTAGTAGATGGTCTATGTAAGTCATGAAAGTGTTCATGAAAGGGAATTTATTCAAGAAATATTGTACAATTTAAAGCTTATTAGGCCTCCTAAATGCTTCATAAAATGCCACTATGACTCTTAACTGTACAACTTTCCTACTTTACAGCTAAGTAAGGCCTGGAGATGTATGGTGTTAGCCATGCCCCCTAGCTATGCTGGGAAGTCAAACTTTATCTGCACTTCTGACTGGTGTCCCAGGCTCCACATCTGCTACATAATTAAAATCACTTACTAACAAGGTTTTTCACCAAAAGTAAAAGTTGCTAAGAGTTAACAGTGTAACATGCGTTTGAGACTACTGAACAAACAATTCTATACACAAGGGGTGTAAGGAAAGTAGAATGTACTTTTGGCAAAAGATTATAAAAAGGCATGGGAATATAGATTTCTTGCCTAAGTTTAGAGAGTAAAGGATTGTGTCAAGTGATATAGGAAAAACCTAAAGGTTTGAACAAGTTGTGGAAGGTTTACAAAAAATTACTAGTAAAAGAGATTCTGTGTGTGAAAGTATTGGCTAAAGTTAAAGTAGTATTATTTGGTTTTCTTTTTTTTTTTTTTAATTGAACATTGAAATAAAAGCACAACTGGGTTTTCTTAGAGGACTGATCTGCTTTCTAACCAATTTGTAAAAGATTAGAAAGTGTTTATCGGGATCTCGTTTTATGGTCAAACTAATTAAGATTAAACAGATTTGTCTATAAAGTTTTATTAAAAATTGAGGTTGACATTAATAGTACACTAATGCAAGGGTGAAATTTGGTTTTCTCTCTTTAACAAAATTTTTATGTAATATTAAAGGATAATGAAAGATTTTTGTTTGTCTTTTGAGGAAACTACAGGAAAAAGAAAATATAAGAAGGATATTGTTTTGAAAGCTAAGTCTTCCTTCTATCAATGAGTAAAGGTTTTTGTCTTTTCAAAATTTTTCAGTTACATTTTGGTAACTCAAAAATGAATGACTTATGGTGATCTAGAATTTTATTTCATAATATCAAGCATTGGAAACATTTAACATATTTGATAGGTGTTCAAAAATCAAATTTCTGCTTCAAAATTAAGTTGTTTTAACCTCTAACTTTGGGATATTACAAAGGGCCCCTAAAGCATCCAAAAGAAAGGTGAACAGAATTATTTAACATATTAAGTTACATGAGAAGCATTGTCAAACTAAAAAATAATGTTTAGCTTTCTTTGGGTTATATTTTAGTGAATGATATTAATATATGTTCTAAAATTGGATGGTATTTCTAAAATTCCAGTATGTCTGAGTATATGTTATCAATCATAATTATGGTTATTATGTATAGTTATTGAAGGCCACAGAAATAACCTAATTTGTCAATTGTGTCTTTAACTATGACTATGTAAAGTCGTTTCCATAGTTAATTGCTTAATGCTGATGCAGTTTCTGAAAACTTCACAAGTGTGCAAAATCCTAGAATATAGTGTCTTTTAGGAGGTTCATGAAAGGATGGAAAGAATCCTGAAAAACACTATTGAATACAGGTTTCTAGCTGCTAACCCAAGTAGAACAAAAATTAACTGAATACCAAGAAAATACTTTGCCAGATTTCCATGCTAAATCAGCCAATACTGAAATTGTTTAAATATGCAGTTTTAAAAAACTCTATGCTATGTGTCAAATTACCTATGATAACCCATCAGTTATGAGTGCTATGCACCTAAATTTGAGAAACAACTGGTATTCAAGATGACATAAATTCAATGATAAGCATGGACTTATGGAGAACCAGAATGGTCACCTTATTCTTCCTGAGTACTTAAAGTTTTGCTATTAAAAGTTCTCCATTCCATGACTCATCCTGAAAAAGATAAAATGATCCAAATTAAATACATATTGGTGTGGTGACTTCTAAACTGCTAAAATAGTTTATGACCGATGTTTTGTTTATCAAACCCATATTCCTGGGAAGATAATCAAAGCTTTAGGTACATTTGGCTACATGATGGGCCATTTAAACATGTGTAGAGAGATTTCATTCAATTGTCATTTTCAATGCATGTTTTCTGATTGTATATTTGTAAAATATTGCATTTAATATTGTATTTAAACATTAAATATTGTATATAAACATGCATTTCATTAAATATTGTATATATGTATATTTTCCCATGCAATAGGTCTGATGTTATAACAGTAGATTATTACCTCTCATGAGGTAAAAAGAAAGATTTTTATCATTCACTGACTGAGGACTATCAACTCCTTCACAATCCAGAATGTGAAGATTGGATCTTCTGAAAACTTCAGAAAAAGCTTGCCCTTCCAGAAGATGGCCGAAAGGAAGATTCTCCAGGGTGCAGCTACCACTGAGTGAGACAGAACCAGAGAGATATCCATGTCTCTAAGCGATGTACTGGTTTTGTTTTAAAGGGACTGGTTAAAGAGTGAGATTAACCCCCCAAAAAGATAGTGAAAGCAGCCTAAAGGTGTCCAGCTGAGATAAAGTGGAGCACTGTCCCATCTGGAAAATGTATCAGGCACAGAGGATTGGGGGGGAATCACCTCCTTGGTTCTCTGAATCAGATACAGCAATTCACTCTGAGACTTCAGCAGCACACAGACCAGGAAAATACCACCTTGCTGAGAATCACCCGGAGTTGCAGACCCGGGTGACAGCCCAGGCTGGCAGCCTCAGCTGGACCGGTGCCTTGTTAGGGCAGACCAAGGCAGAGATTTGGACTAATACTGAGAAAGCTTGTGAAAAGGAACTGCCTGTCCTACAGAAGGAGAGTTGAAAGTGGGGACCAGACAGACCCCTCCCCAACAAGATCCAAAAACCAGAGTCCCTCTCCCAGGAGAGTTTTGCAGTTAACACATCCTCCACCCAGGAACAGTGGCCTTGGCAGAGGGAAAGAGCCTGCCATTGGGAAGGTGGGGCTAACCCAACAGTAGGGAAACCAAGCAGAGAATAAACAGCAGCCTGGCTGAGACTGAGGCAGCCCAGCAGTGCCTCCACAGGCAGACAGCAGACAGACTGTCTCAAGTGGCACACTGACAGCAGTGTTTTTTTTGTTTTTTTTTTTTAAGCCTCATACAGTAGAAATAACCCCAACGTTAACAGAAAGGATGTCCACTCAGAGAAGATGGGAAGAAACCAGAGCAAAAAGGATGAAAACATCAAAGTCCAGAATGCCTCTCCTCCACAGAGAGATCACCACAACTTACCAGCATGGCAACAAAACAGGTCAGAAAACAATTTTGATGAGCTGACAGAAGTAGGCTTCAGAAGATGGGTAATAACAAGCTTCTCTGAGCTAAAAGAATATGTTTTAACCCAATGCAAAGAAACTAGGAACCTAGAAAAAAGATGAAATGCTAACTAGAATAACCAACCTAGAGAAGAACATAAACGACTTGATGGAGTGGAAAAGTACAGCATGAGATCTTCGTGAAGCATACACAAATTTCAATAGCTGAATAGATCAAGCAGAAGAAAGGATATCAGAGATCAAAGATCAACTCAACGAAATAAAAAGAGAAAGCAAAAAAAAAAGGATATCAGAGATCAAAGATAAACTCAAATAAAAAGAGAAGGCAAAAAAAGAGAAAAAAGAGTGAAAAGAAATGAAATAACCTCGAAGAAATATGGGATTATGTGAAAAGACTTAATCTATTCTTGATTGGTGTACCTGAAAGGACTGGGAAAATGAATCCAAGCTGGAAAACACTCTTCAAAATATTTTCCAGGATAACTTCCCAAACCTAGCAAAGCAGGCCAACATTAAAATACAGGATATACGAAACACACCACAGAGATACTCCTCAAGAAGAGCAGCCCCAAGGCATATGATCATCAGATTCACCAGGGTTGAAATGAAGGAAAAAATGCTAAGGGAAGCCACAGAGAAAGTTTGGGTCACCCACAAAGAAAAGCCCATCAGACTCACAGCAGATCTCTCAGCAGAAATCCTACAAGCCAGAAGAAAGTGGGGACCAATATTCAACATCCTTAAAGAAAAGAACTTTCAACCCAGAATCTCATATCCAGCCAAACTAAGCTTCATCAGTGAAGGAGAAATAAAATCCTTTATGGACAAGCAATTAATGAGAGATTTCACCACCAGCAGACCTGCCTTACAAGAGCTCCTGAAGGAAGCACTAAACAGAAAAAACAACCAGCCACTGTAAAAATGAACCAAGTGGTAAAGACCAACTATGCAATGAGGAAACTGCATCGACCAATGGGCAAAACAAACAACCAGTAACAAAATGGCAGGATCAAATTCACACATAACAATGTTAATGTTAAATGTAAATGGCCTAAATGCCCCAATCAAAAGACAGAGACTGGCAAACTGGGTAAAAAGTCAAAACCCATCGATGTGCTGTATTCAGGACACCTGTCTCACATGCAGACACATATAGACTCAAAATAAATGGGTAGAAGATCTATCAAGCAAATGGAGAGCAAAAAAAAGCAGGGGTTGCAATTTTAGTCTCTGATAAAATCAATTTTAAACCAACAAAGATCAGAAGAGACAAAGAAGTACACTACATAATGTTGAAAGGATCAATACAACAAGAAGAGCTAACTATCTTAAATATATATGCACCCAATACAGGAGTGCCCAGATACATAAAGCAAGTTCTTAATGACCTACAAAGAGACTTAGACTCCCACACAATAATAGTGGGAGACTTTAACACGCCACTGTCAACATTAGACAGATCAGTGCAACAGAAAATCAACAAGTATATACAAGACTTGAATGCAGAACTAGAACAAGCAGACCTAATAGACATCTACAGAACTCTCCACCCACAGCCACAGAATATACACTCTTAGCACCACATCACACTTACTCTAAAATTGACCACATAATTGGAAGTAAATCACTCCTCAGTAAACGCAAAAAAAAAAAATCATAACAAACAGTCTCTCAGACCACAGTGCAATCAAATTAGAACTCAGGATTATGAAACTAACTCAAAACTTCACAATTTCATGGAAACTGAACAACTGGCTCCTGAATTACTACTGGATAAACAATGAAATGAAGGCAGAAATAAAGATGTTCTTTGAAACCAACGAGAATGAGGACACAACATACCAGAATCTCTGGGACACATTTAAAGCAGTGTCTAGAGGGAAATTTATAGCAATAAATGCCCCCATAAGAAATAAGGAAAGATCTAAAATCAACACCCTATTGTCAAAACTGAAAGCACTAAAGGAGCAAGATCAAACAAACTCAAAAGCTAGCAGAAGACAAGAAATAACTAAGATCAGAGTAGAAATGAAGGAGATAGAGACACAAAAAAGCCTTCAAAAAATGAATAAATCCAGGAGCTGATTTTTTGAAAAGATCAACAAAATAGACAGACCACTAGCCAGATTAACAAAAAAGAAATAAAGGATATTCAATTAGGAAATGAAGAAGTCAAATTGTCTCTATTTGCAGATGACAGGATTGTATATGTAGAAGACCCCATTGTCTCAGCCCAAACTCTCCTTAAGCTGATGAGCAACTTCAGCAAAGTCACAGGATACAAAATCCATGTGCAGAAATCACAGGCATTTCTATACACCAATAACAGACTAACAGAGAGCCAAATCAACAACAAACTCCCATTCACAATTGCTACAAAGAGAATAAAATACCTAGGAATACAACTAACAAAGGAGGTAAATGACCTCTTCAAGGAGAACTACAAATCACTGCTCAAGGAAATAAGAGAAGACACAAACAGATGGAAAAACATTCCATGCTCATGGTTAGGAATAATCAATATTGTAAAAATGGCCATACTGCCCAAAGTAATTTATAGATTCAATGCTATCCTCATCAAGCTACCTATGACCCTCTTTACAGAACTGGAAAAAACCACCTTAAACTTCATATGGAACCAAAAGAGAGCCCGCATACTCAAGTCAATTCTAAGCAAAAAGAACAAAGCCGGAGGCATCACTCTACCTGACTTCAAACTGACACAAGAACAGAAAATCAAACACTGCATGTTCTCATTCATAGGCGGGTGTTGAACAATGAGAACACTTGGTCGCAAAGAGGGAAACATCACACACTGGGGTCCACTGTGAGGGGCTCTGGGTGGGATAGTGGGAGGCAGGGTGGGGGAGGGTTAACATGGGGAGAAATGTCAGGTATAGGTGATGGGGGAATGGTGACAACTAACCACCTTGCCATGAATGTACCTATGCAATAATGTTGCATGATCTGCACATGTACCCCAGAATCTAAAGTATAATTATATATATATATATTTTTATATATATATATATACATATATGTAAAGAAGAGAAATATATACATATATAGAAGAGAAAGCATCAGTCTTTCCCAATAAACAAGGGGAAATTTCAGTGCAATGGAAAGAAATAAACATGTTTTGAACCGCCCCCCTGCAAAGAAGAGAAATACATATATAGATAAAGAAGAGAAAGCATCAATCTTTCCCAATAAACAAAAGTGGAAATTTCAGTGCAGGGGAAAGAAATAAACACGTTTTGAACCCCGCCCTCCCAAAAACAAACAGATTGCCCTTCCCATCCACATTGCAGCAAACTTTGAAACCTTGAACCTTGGGTTAGTATCATAGCTGAGAAAGGTCCCTCCACACTCTTGAAACTTTACACACTTTGGAACCCTTAAGGTAAAGCCAACTAGGGAAGCTTCTCCTCAGAAGAAGATGGTATCCTTGATGTGGACAGCTTTTCCTAAGATAATGGATGAAGACTTCTGTACTATAATGAGACTTATTTTTCAATATTTTTCCTTGCTTATGCCCCAATGAACAATAGAAGTGAAAAGGGGGTCTGTTGTGTGCATTCATGGGGCATACTTTTAATTGTGAAGGATTTTGCAGCCAGCCTTATAAATGGATAACCTTATAGCTTGACAGATAAAAGATAAAGACCCCAATATAGGTGAGAAATGTTAATGGTACATACATTGCCTCATAATCAGTCAGAAATGGAACATGATTCAGTCCTCTTAACCTACATCATGGGTTAAAGAGAACTTTGCCAGGCCTTCACTCTTCTAGAAGGGCATTATTTGTTAAGTCCCTTTTCCCATGATTTGGAGTAAAAAAGCCAATGATTAAAAATGTGTCCTTCATGATAGGCTCTATAGAAGATTCTACTGTAAAGGGTGTCATTACACAACATTCTCTCATGAAAGATATGCTACATAATAGGATTACAGTAGATTAGTTACTGGCTAAAGAGAAGTATCTGTGCAGCTGCTGGCACTTGTGACCTATGGAGAAATTCATCAAATATAGATTATAACGATTTAGTTGTAGGGGGTTAATGAAGAGACCGCTTACTTGAGTAAACTCTATCTAGCTCATTCTTTGATCTTTCTGATTTCAGGTAGTTTGGTTTAGGGGGACCCTGGGTAAGGAGCATACTCCAAACTCTTAGTATTATCCTCCTGATAGTCCTAATAGCAGTTTCCCTGGTGTGCTATTTTCTCTCAAAAGTTTTAAATGTTTGCATGCAGCCATCTCTGGAATGTCTCTTTAACTGGAATGATAAGAGCTGACAAAAGTGTGTGACCCTGAGGACACTGTAACCTGTGAATGATATGCTGAGACCAGAAACCCAAAATGACAGTAACTGAGAGTGGAGCTAAGGCCCTAAGTTTTGTCACACTCTCACCTAAATGAAAACCTGACCAAAAAGGGAGAATTTTTAAACAAAATTATGGGAGGCCATTGTTTTGGACTGAGCTGATGCAGTAGGCGCCAAGAAACCAGACCAAACCAAAAGGGAGTCATTCATGCTAAATGTGACATAATCAAACTAAGACTTTAAGGAAACACATAGATTCTCGAACAGACAAGGTTTTGGTTTTTTGTGTGTGTAAACAGGACATTCCAGCATAAGGAGGAACCCTCTATGAATCCTTGTTCCTACTTCATAAAACCAACTCTTCTACTGTTTTCCAGTGGGTTTCAATACCAAATAAGTACATTTACAATGGTGATAGTGACATCAATGACTAAAGTTTCAAGCTCTCAAAACTGAGAAGATAACAAAAAGAGGGGAATTGTTAAATCAAGTTTAGCCTAAAGCTGCCTCCTTACATATTTTAAGTTCGGCCTAAAGGTTTTTCTGTACATTGTGAACTATAAAGAGTGGAGGTGTAAATAGACCATAGCCTACACTTGTGCCAATCACTGAGTTTTGGCCAATCAAGTATAAATGACTGTTTGAACTTTGTTCAAGTAAGGTAAATGCCAAGCTGTAACCAATCTAGTTGTTTCTGTACCTCACTTTTGTTTTCTGTACATCACTTTCCTTTCTCTGCTCATAAATCTTCTTCCACCACATGACTGTGCTGGAGTCTCTGAGCCCACTCTGGCTCAAGAAGCAACGTAATTCATGAATCTTTCATTGCTCAATTAAACTGCTTTAAATTTAATTCAGCTGAAGTTTTTCTTTTATCGGGAGGCAAAGAGGAAGAACTGAGTAAAGTGTGCAGGAAAGATTGAAAAGATAAATAATATCAGCCACACCCACCTGCCAATCATGAACCCTTTCACCTCCTTCTACCCGGCCTTCCTAGCTGTTTATCTTCTCTCTTCAGATTGAATAGGAAGAGAAGCAATTCTTGTTTTTGAGCACAAGATACTAACAGAAATTAAACCTATTTTGTTTGCTCCTGAAGGTCTGGTTTTTCTTTCAGAAATATACTGGACATTATATGGGAAGAACACTTAGAGACTGGGCTGTGGAGAAGACCAAAGAGTCTGTTGCAATATGTTAGCAAATAAGTTCTCATACTTCTAACATGAATTTAACCTTTGTTTTATCCACATCCAACCTTCTTGTTAGAAATTTTCCTTAGCTGTATATAATGAGATAATATTTTTGAAATGTTGTCTAGCTTTTTACCTAATATTCTTTTCCCCATATCTCTAACCATTTCTTTCTCCCAGGCAGATAGGTTGTTAGATTCTCAAACCTCAGAGAAAAAATGTGACAGCAAAAGGAAGTTGAAGCAGAAGTGATAAGACCAAACTCATGAGTGAGTCTTCAGAATGGCTTACAGACAAAGCCCAAGATACATCACAATTTTCACCCAGGTAAGGAGACACCAAAAGCAGAGAGCTTTGAACCATCTTTTGTTCAAGATCTTGGTTGGCAGGCAGAAACTTAAGGAAATAGGGGCATGGGGGCTTCCAGGTAGACATTTGAGTGCTGCAGTTTCCTATGCAATATTGAGGATGGGAGCAACAGAACAATCTTCATCTAACCAAGGGCAGCTTATCAGAATCACCAGACCTAATAGATCTTGAAGACAGGAATAAACAGAAATCAGCAGCAACTCATTTTTGATTTGATAACTGGGGATCTGATGGAACAACAGATATTTTCAGAGTTGCTAGTATGGTGAGATCAAGCATCAGATGTCCCCAGTGCTCTGACATCAGTCAAGTTCTGTAGAACTTAGACATAAATCTGGGGGTGGGGGAAGAAATGGAACTTGAATTGAACTTGAATTTTTTTTTCCCTCAGTGGAGAGAAAAAGAGAGCATAAAGTAAAAATAGAGTTATGGAATGGTGATGAAAATTGTGTTTCTTGAATACCGGAATTTGTAGATTGTCAAAATCCCTTGAGGGCATTATATAAGTATTATCATCTTCTATCTTAATAGACCAATTGACTGTACCTTAATTTATTTAATTTTTTTTTCTATTTCTGTTTCAAGCTACAATGTTTTGTGATAATTCCTTGTATGGTAATAGACAATTAACATCCTCCTGAGAATTAAGACAACTTATTCAAAATGAGTCATATTTTTGTGATTCTTGGTATGTATTACAAGATTAATTTTAGACTGAGGAATCTTTTATTTTAATGGCAGAAAAAAGAATTTAAACTGGAGGAAGCATTAAAGTGAATCTTTTACCTCATAAAACCAAGGTATTCAGAGAAAATTTGATCCACCAGCCCAAACAATATACCAAATAGCCAGTTTCTTTTACTCAGTTTAGTATGTCTTATGCAGTAATTGTGCCATCCTGTGGCCAATTTTCCTAGTAGTAGCATAATTCTTGTACAAGTTCCAGATCTCACAGTCTCTCCTCACATCATCCTGAGGAAGACAGCATCCCTTCTGGTAGATACCACAGATGAAAGGTTTCTTCCCAGATGCCTAGCAAGCATGTCCTTGTATTTTTCTGGCTTTGATTGGGCTATATTGCCCATTCCTACTCCAAGCTAGTTGTTACAGCAGTTGGATGATATTTGCTGATTGCTGATTGGCTTAAACCAATCAGGATTTATTTCTGAACTCAGAGTTGGAACCAAAGTTATTCAAACAATGACAGCTGAGAAGAGAAAAAAACATCTTTCCCCACTGTAAAAAAAATTTAAAAATTTAAGATACTCCTCTGAGAAAGAATGATTATGGATGCTAGGCACTATATAAATAAATAAATAAATAATCACTGATTTTTGTAACTTAACTCTCAATATAATAAATGTAAATTATACACAGTTTTAAAAGTCAAGTTAATTTTAATACTTAAAATGGAAAACAGTTCTGGTTCTATTCTCATTCTTGCTCCTGATATAGCACCTTGTTCTCGTTTTAAGGACACAATAACGTCTTTAATCTGTGTATTAATTTTTGAATTTTATTTCCTATTTTTATGGTTCCTAGATTGTCTTTTTGTCATTGGGTTCCTTTTTTTCTGTTTGTTTTTCTGGCTCTGTCTGGTGGTCCTTGAGTATGCTTTCAAATTGCAGAATTAGCATTAAAAAGCAGGTTCTGAAGTTTGGTGTTCATGGTCAGAGATAGTCTTCTGGCAAACTTTCTGCTAGGTGATCTGGCAGGAACTTCACAATTGCTGAGATGGACTCCTCCTGTAAGCATCAGTAGTTATGTTCCCTTGGGCAGGATTTTCTCTACGTAGAAATTCAGGAGTGTTCCAAGAGCTGAATGAGTGAATGGAGTAGGTCCATGGTGGACAGAGGAGCCCAAACTGAGGAAATCTCCCTTTTCTCAATGTAGATATTATTGTAGGGACTCTGTTTTTAGCATTCCTCCTTAGCTATGTGTAATAGCCCTGAGCCCACAGTTCCTGGTTCAATTCTCCAGAGAATAAACTTTTGGTCTTCTGACAGAGTTGGGGAGGGATAGTGGGGGAAAGGTTGCCAGACCCAAGAGGAAGAGAGGGGCTGGTTCAGGAATCCAGCTGTTTCTTAACAGATTTTCAACCAAACTCAGTTCTAAGCCTCACCGCCCCCCCACCATGCAGGTTCCTAGGGCTTTCCATTTCTGATCCTTTCTGAGGTCGTGCAATCAAATGGCTTCTTCCCTACTCTTCCACCCTACCCCATCCAGAACCCATAGCTTCCTGATTTATTTATTCTGAGTCGGTAGCCCCTCAAACATCTGCTTTCCACTTTCCAACTCTTGTTACCACTTCTCCTATTCCCTACATCCTGGTGGTTTTATAATTTGAAAAACAAAAACTTTTATTGTCATTTTAGGTGGGCTCCAGGAGGAAGTAAAGGCAAAGCTGTGGATTTAGCCCAAATATTTAATCAAATATCACAACTATATTTTTAAGATGTTTCAACCATTTTATAGTTTCCCTAGAAATAAGTGACTATATACTATCACTCACTGTATTTTCCCCCACATTCAAATAATGTAATTTCTAAATTATTTTAATATTTGTTTTTGATTGATATTTTATTAGGTAGAAGAATTGCTTTAATTTTCCTTTATTACCTTTTAAATAGAACTTTTTATTCATATGTTTATGTTTTTAAGCAGATTATTTCTAATTTTTATTGCCTTTGCTTATTAAAATGTAATTAGCTTACACTGTTATCATACCGATTTCTATAGCCTACTGATTGCTCATAAAAACACGTTTTAATATTCCTAAGGCCTTATTCCTAAGTAATAAGCATATATACATATATGTGTGTAGATTCAAGATATGAGGAAACCACATTTTGCTTTCATTCTAAAAGTATAATTAAATCATAGTTTTAAAAATTAAATTCCCATCTGTCAAATTTGACTGAAAAACTGAAAAATTCTGTATCTTCAACATAGAATCTAAAATAAATAAATTTATTGACATACTTTAATTGATCAAAAAACCAAGGCCTATCAATACACAATTTTGATTTTCACTATAAAAAGCTAATGCTTTCTAAAACAAAAAAGAATATATGTTGTTACAATATAATATAGCATAAAAATTAGATAGTCTTGATAACCATGTTTTCTCCAGAAGAAGTCTACTGAGAACTTACCTGCCACATAAATTGTTTTATTTTTTATCAAGTACTTTTAGGAATTTTGCTGAATGTAAGTGATAGGATAATTTTGGCTCAATAGGAACCCAAATACTAAGATTTGCTCTAAAATGCTAATGTTTATTTGTTCATTCAACAAATATTGATCCAATGCATACCTAATGTGCCAGGCACTGTTCAGATGCTGGGACCTCGACAGTCCTGCTATCAGTGACAGAAGCCTAAATGGAGAATGTACAGAGTACAGTACATCTTCCCTTCCTCTTTAGAATCCAAAAAAGACAGGTAGGTAATAATGTCACAGGAAGTGATTGATACAGTTTGACTGTATACTCATCTTAAATTGTACCCATCTCATCTTAAATTGTAGCTCCCATAATTACCTCATTTTGTGGGAGGGACACCCGGTGGGAGTTAATTGAATCGTGGGCGCGATTTCCTCCATACTGTTCTCATGGTAGTGAATACGTGTCACTAGATCTGATGGCTTTTTTGGGGGGGAGGAATCACCTTCCCCTGAGGTCCCCCTACCCTTGACTTCAGCTTTTCTGCCGAGGACAGACCTGTCAGGGTGGTGGGGGCTGGGTTGAGGGAAGCTGGACGGGGGCACTGAAGCCTTCAATCCTCATCTCTGATGCTTCCTCAAGGGATTCAGAACTTGTTTTAAAATCACAGGTTCTGCTGCAAATGACAAGCAGGGGAGAAGCACAGAGCAGCAGCTATTTTCTAGCAATTGCATTGATGTGTATACTTCTTTATGGAATTGTATATTCCTATTCTGTTATTTTTTCACTTTGAGTAAAAATGATTTTATTTGACCACAAACACAGACTGAGGGAAGGGAGAAAGGGAAAAGGGCAAGTGGCAGGGTTTGCGAAAGGAGCAGGCTTCAGGGTCTCACAGAACCAGGATGGGATCTGAAGCCCAGCTTCTCAATGGGCTCCAGTGCTGTGTGAGCACAGGCAGATTACTTCCCCTCTCTGATCTGCAGCTTCTGACACATCCGCCCGGGATGATAATCCACACATCACAATTGTTCTCAGGAAGATTATTAAAAAACGTTTCCCCTTTTGCTTGGCTCTCATTCTTCTTTTGTCTGCTGCCACGTAAGACATGCCTTGCACTTTCCACTGTGATTGTGAGGACTTCCCCAGCCACATGGAATTGTGAGTCCATTAAACTTCTTTCTTTTGTAAATTTCCCAATCTTAGATATGTCTTTATCAGCAGCTTGGAAGCAGACTAATACAGTTGGACTTCTTCCCATCCTACTCTGATTTCACTAAGAACTCCGCCAAGACAAAAGCTACCTTTTGATGACAGAGAAAGGATACTATCAAACTCAGCTTTAGGGACACATGCTGAATACCAAAAAGAAGAAAGAAGGATAAGAATAATTATTTTAATTAGCTTTATTTTATCATTCCACATTGTTAACACATATCAAAACATCACGTTGTACCCCATAAATGCATATAATTATGATGTCAATTAAAATAATATAGTTTTTTAAGTATAATGGTGAGTAACAGCTCATCGTAAATGTAAATTAAAAGTAAATCAAATGTCAGCCATACAAAGGAACAAAATCATGTCTTTCGCAAGGACATGGATGGAGTTGGAAGCCATTATCCTCAGCAAACTAATGCAGGAACAGAAAACCCAACACGGCATGTTCTCACCTACAAATGACAGATGAATGATGAGAACACGTGAACATGGAGGAAAATAACATACACTAGGGCCTGTCAGGGGTAGGGAGAGAGAGCATCAGGGAGAATAACTAATGGATGTTGGGCTTAATACCTAGGGGATGGGATGATCTGTGCAGCAAACCACCATCACACATGTTTACCTATGTAACAAACATGCACATCTATCCTGGAACTTAAAATAAAAGCTGGAAAAAAAGTGATAAGGAAGACTCCAAGTAGGTGAATACTTTCAAGGTAGGACCCAATGGGAAACAGTCCCTGGGAGCCTTCAGGTTATTCCTGCTGTTTGGGGGTGGGAGGTGGAGGAGGAGCTGAAGGGGGAGATATGAAATCAACAATAAAAATAAAATATACTTAAAGTTTAAAAAATGAAACATAAAACCACATGATAAAGTTATTTGTTTTTGAAATGTTATTATATATAGTTTGTAATGTTAAAACATAGAAAGAGGTAAAAAAAATTTTTTAAGTAAATCAAATGAATAAAGAAGGTCAAAGTCCTAATAAAAAGATGCTTAACTTGCTAAAGCAAGAAAATCTCATGCAACTCTCCAATCTTCTGTTGGAAAACTACCAGGGATGGCACGTATCAAAACAATTCCACAACCTTCCAAGATCTAAAGCCACAGACATTGAAGGTGTTAAACAGAGAAGGAATACCTGTTTTGCCTTCTGCTTTTCAAGAAGAAAAAATGTCATTTATACATGTAGTACAGACAACACAGGCAATTGTCAGTACTATCTGTCACAGGGCACATGAGATATGGAGAGAGAAGACTGGACTGGTGCAGGACATCTCAGAACCCAAATCTTCTTGGTGAGTCTCTCCCAGAACACCTCCCGCTGCAGCTCAGCCCCAGATGGAGTCTCGTTGCTAACTGTTTTGTAGGCTGAATCAAGTTGAGGAATGAAATAACCCCTGCCAGGCTACATACACAGCTTTCAGTTGTTAGGAAATGAGCTGTGAGTTTCAGTGTTGTGTCTGACTTACAGACTCTTCTCCTTCTACACCATGCAGAGCAATTTTGCTTCTTAAGAATTTCTTAAGATCGAAGCAACTCAGCCTCTTTTTGAATAAGAAAGACATTTTATTAGAACAAACAGGCATATATCATACAATATCAAAGTGATACTTTATGCCTGCCAATTTTTCTGTGTATGCTGACATTTAAGTCTAGTTTGACATCATAGTTCTATTTCAGAAGAACTTGGCTTTGGGCGCAAGATGAATTATCTGTTTTTCTAAGAGGTCTCCCTGGGTCCCAGCTGCTGGTTTATTTATAGAATGTGGTCCCACCCAAAGTGTGTGATTACTCTTTTCAACTAGATAGTGCCAGCCATTTGGTCTGGCAGCTCTGAAGAGAGATGCTGCTATACCTAGTTTGTAAAAGTTCCAAGCCATGAATAAAGAAGAGACTGGTGTAGCTATTTCTTTGCTTATAGGAAAGAGGGAACTCTCATCCCTGGCCAGGCCCATAAGCAGTATTGCATATAGGAGGTCTTGACCAGCATAAGGGGAGAGAGAAACACAAGATGAGAGAGGGTGGAATAAAGGCAGCAAAGGTCAATACAAACAGCTGGTTTATCTTCCTCAGTGGCTTTGAAAATGTTACAGACATGAGGACGAGTCACCAGGAAATCAGGGAGGTAGTCACGGATCAAGCTGATGGGAGAATGTGCCTGTATACAAAACATATCTCTTTACATGCAAGATTGTCAGGTTGCCCCTGCTTGCTTTTATGTCAGGGAGATCCATATTCATTATCCGAACACAAGCAAGTGAAATGCAAATGATTCCTCATTTCTGTGGATGATCACAGAATAGGCAAACTCTAGGTTTGCCAAGGTTTAAGGCTAGAAATAGGAGACTGCTAATCTTTAGAAAAATGTTAAGCATCTCATCAGAGCTCCTTTAATGCATCACTCATCAATTCATGAGTGTGCATAATTATATGTACCTACAAAGAAAAAAAGTAGTGAATGTTGATGGTGCATAGGACAACAAGGTGTCTACAAAACCCTGAAACTTAAACCATAAAATCAGCCCATGGTTTCACTACACACTCTCTGTGTCTAAGCTGTGTAACAGAAGCATTTTAGAGAAAGATATATATATTTCTTAGACCAAAAGCAGGAAAAGCTGTAAGTTCATCGAGCTATAAATATTGATTAGGAGGGAGGACAGTCATCTTGAAAGAAAGGAAAAGGAACGCTTGGGTAGAAAAATCGGTAGTGTCCTTGCCCAGGGCTTCAGCCAGTCTGGACCCTAGAGCTGGTGTGTCCTGATACACCTAGAGTTGGGTGTATGAGGAACTGATTTCACTTTATCCACTTTGCTGTGATCCCTTTCTCTCCAAAGAGATTTTTCATTTTAATTTGTCTTTCTATATGGCTTCCTAGCAGATGGAGAATTGTCCACTGGCACAAGTACAAGCTTGGCGGCTTTGTTCTTCACTGAAAATTAAATCTGTCATTCTGGTGTATGCAGCTAGCTATTCTGAGCTTGGCTAGCTTGAGTCCATCTGGAAAAGATTTTTGGAAGTTGCAAACATGAGTGCCACACCCTGGATGATGATAATTTTACTAAAGTGAATTCTATCTCCAGCTAGCTAGTCCTCCCAGGAAAGTTTTACTTCCTCCTGCTTCAGATGGCTATAAAATGCCTGATTCCTTTAGGGCCCAAAATATTCCATTTCATGTATGTCTGATTATATGCCCCATAATAAATATACTTATTTAGGAAACATTTAACATGTGCCTTACAGTAAACCCCAAAACATTCAAGTCTGACAACCAATCTCTATCTTAGGCATTAGAATTAATCACTATTAATAAGACTTACATTCTTATTGGTAGTTGTGCAAACTGCACAAGTACCTTATATCTTCTCAGTGCAATGAGAAAATTTCCATTACTGGTAGTTATATATGTGGTTGAACATGAAAAATTTTTATAAAGACTTTGTATTTAGAATCTCTGTTCATCGAAAAAGTTTAAAGATAAATAAGACTGATAATAGCTCCATGTAAATCCAAACCATGAGACAGTTTCATTAGTTAGTTGTGTTGTTTCAATGACTTTTGACATTGGGAGGATGTAAGATTAACTACAATTTTGAAAATTGATAAACTGAAGGATAGTGAGTTGGAGTACAGGTCAAAAAAGGTGGAGGACAAAAAAAAGCTATAAGGAAAATGGGAAGAGGCATCCAGATAGCTGATAGAGTTGGCAAAATGGCCACATCTGTGAAGCTGAGCTCACTTTTATTCCCTAAGAACTGCTTCTGAGAGAAATCCAGAGAAATAATTATGGGTGTGGCTCTTTGCTGAGATTGATATGTCTCTATTGGAATGGATAGGCTAACCCTATTTCTTTGGTCTGTTTTTAACGCATTACCCTGGATTTTTCTTGATTTATATAAATTTAGTAAAAATATTGACTAATAATATAACAGGTACTAAGTATTACCATATGCCAGGCACTGGACTAAGCCCTCTTTATGCATATTCTCACTTAATTGGTGTACCAATTTTATGGGGTACGTTGAAGAAAAGAGTCAAACTCTGTAAAATATTTCAAGAAATTTATTCTGAGCCAAATATGAGTGACCATGGCCACTGACACAGCCCTCAGGAGGTCATGAGAACATGTTCCCAAGGTGGTCGGGGTACAGCTTGGTTTTATATATTTTAGGAATGCGTGAGACATTAATCAAATACATTTAAGAAGTACATTGGTTTCATTCAGAAAAGCGGGACAACTCAAAGTGGGGGCTTCCAGACTATTGGTAAATTTAAACATTTTCTCACAGACTATTGGTTGAGTTTGTCTGAAGGCCTAGGATTAATGGAAAGGAATGTTCAAGTTATGGTAAAAGACTGTAGAGACAAAGTGTTACTGTGCAGAGGAACCTCTCAGATAGCAGACAACAGAGAGAGCAGGTTGTAAATTGTTTCTTTTCAGACTTAATAAAAGGGTGCCTGGCTCTTAGTTGATTATTTCCTGTATCTGGGAAGAAAGGAAGGAAAGCAAAGGGGAAAGGGGATTCTCTATAGAATGTAGATTTTTCCCACAAGAGACTTCGAAGGGCAATTTCCAGGTATGGCAAGGAAATGTATTTTAGGGTAAAACATTTTGATTTTCTTCCTTGTTATGCCAGAGTCAGATTGGAAAGTAAGTCACTATATAAAGGGTTAAATAAAGCCCATCTGATAAGAATTTATGGTTTGCAGGGCATGATGCCCCAGAATCCTTAGAAGGGAATTTCAGCAAGATAAAAAAAAAAAAAATCAGAGCTTAGTCCTCAGGTAGCTACATGAAATTGTCCTCATTTCACAGATGAGGAAAATAGAGTCTGTAAATAATGTGGATCAGGTTATGTACCTATAAAATGGCAGAGATGAAATTAATAATCTCAGATCTGATGACTTAAAAATGAATATTCTTAACCTTCTTTGCAAAAGTCACTCCAGATCCTTTCTATTGCAATAAACTCATTGCAAAGAATACATTTCTTATCAAACTAAGGAAATCTCCACTATTTCTTTGATTTGGATAATGATTAAGCATTATATAATAATAATAGTAATAGCACCTCCTGGACATTTTTTATTCACAATGCAGTATTCTAAGTATTTACATGTACTGACTCATTTAATTCCTCGCAATAATCCTAGGAGTAAACTATTATTATACTTTGTATTTTATGATGAAGATCTGAGGCATCTAGAGTCAAAGCAACTTGCCTAAAGACACAGAGGCAGGGATAAGTTCCTGGACACTTGCACACTCCCAAGACTAAACCAGGAAGAAGTTGAATTCCTGAATAGATCAATAACAAGGTCACAAGTTAAAGCAGCAATTAATAGCCTACCAACCAAAAAAAATCGAGGACCAGATGAGTTCACAGCCAAGTTCTACCAGAGGTACAAAGAGGAGCTGGTACCATTCCTTTTGAAACTATTCCAAACAATATAAAAAGAGGGAATCCTCCCTAACTCATTTTATGACAACAACATCATCCTGATACCAAAACCTGGCAGAGACACAACTAAGAAAGAAAATTTCAGGCTAATATCTGTGATGAACATTGATGCAAAAATCTTCCCTAAAATACTGGCAAACCAAATACAACAACACATCAAAAAGTTTATCCATCACGATCAAGTTGGCTTCATCCCAGGGATGCAGGGTTGGTTCAATATCTGCAAATCTATAAACGTAATCCATCACATAAACAAAACCAAAGACAAAAACCACGTGATTATCTCAATAGATGCAGAGAACAACTTTGACAAAATGTAACAGCAAAACTCTCAATAAACTAGGTATAGATGGATTGTATCTCAAAATAATAAGAGCCATTTATGACAAACCCACAGCCAATATCATACTGAATGGGTATAAACTGGAAGCATTCCCTTTGAAAACTGGCACAAGGATGTCCTCTCTCACCACTCTTATTCAACAAATTATTGGAAGTTCTGGCTAGAGCCATCAGGCAAGAGAAAGAAATAAAGGGTATTCAAATAGGAAGAGAGGATGTCAAATTGTCCCTGTTTTCAGATGATATGATTGCATATTTAGAAGACCCCACTGTCTCGGCCCAAAATCTCCTTAAGCTGATAAGCAACTTCAGCAAAGTTTCAGGATATAAAATCAGTGTGCAAAAATCAGAAGCATTCCTATACACCAATAACAGACAAACATAGAGCTAAATTGTGAGTGAACTCCCATTCACAATTGCTACAAAGAGAATAAAATACCTGGGAATACAACTAACAAGGTATGTGAAGGACCTCTTCAAGAAGAACTACAAACCGCTGCTCAAGGAAATAAGGCAGGACACAAACAGATGGAAAAACATTCCATGCTCATGGTTAGGAAGCATCAATATCATAAAAATGGCCATACTGCCCAAAGTAATTTATAGGTTCAATGCTATCTCCATCAAGCTACCAATGACCTTCCTCACAGAACTGAAGAAAACCACCTTAAACTTCATATGGAACCAAAACAGAGCCCACATAGCCAAGACAATCCTAAGCAAAAAAAAAAAAAAAAGCTGGAGGAATCATGCTACCTGACTTCAAACTATATTATGACGCTACAGTAATCAAAACAGCATGGTACCAAAACAGATATATAGACCAATGGAACAGAACAGAGGCCTCAGAAAGAATGCTACACAACTACAACCATCTGATCTTTGACAAACCTGACAAAAACAAAGCAATGGGGAAAGGATTCCTTATTTAATAAATGGTGTTGGGAAAACTGGCTAGCCATATGCAAAAAGCTGAAACTGGATCTTCCTTACATCTTATACAAAAATTAATTCCAGATGGATTAAAGATGTAAACATGATACCTAACACCATAAAAATGCTAGAAGAAAACCTAGGCAATACCATTCAGGACATAGGCATGGGTAAGGACTTCATGACTAAAACACCAAAAGCGATGGCAACAAAAGCCAAAATAGACAAATGGGACCTAATCAAACTCCAGAGCTTCTGCACAGCAGAAGAAACAATCACTAGAGTGAACCAGCAACCAACAGAATGGGAAAAATTTTTGTAATCTACCCATTTGACAAAGGGCTACTATCTAGAATCTTCGGACAGCTTAAACAAATTTACAGGAAAAAAAACAACCCCATCAAAAAGTGGGCAAAGGATATGAACAGACACTTTACAAAAGAAGACATTTATGCAGCCAACAAACATATGAAAAAAAGCTCATCATCAGTTGTCATTAGAGAAATGCAAATCAAAACCACATTGAGATACCACCTCAAGCCAGTTAGAATGGTGATCAATAAAAAATCATGAGACAACAGATGCTGGAGAGGATGTGGAGAAACAGGAACAATTTTACACAGTTCCTGGGAGCGTAAATTAGTTAAATAGAAATTCCATTTGACTCAGCAATCCCATTACTGAGTATATACCCAAAGGATTATTAATCATTCCATTATAAAGACACATGAACAGGTACGTTTATTGCAGCACTGTTCACAATAGCAAAGACTTGGAACTCATCCAAATGCCCGTCAATGATAGACTGAATAAAGAAAATGGGGTACATATACACCATGGAATACTATACAGCCATTAAAAAAGGATGAGTTTGTGTCCTTTGCAGGGACATGGATGAAACTGGAAACCATCATTCTCAGCAAACTGACACAAGAACAGAATAGGAAGAGAGAATGTCAAATTGTCTGTGTTTGACGTCCTCACTCACAAGTGGATATTGAACAATGAGAACACACAGACACAGGGAAGGGAACATCACACACTGGAGCTTGGGGTGTGGGGGGCCTAGGGGAGGAATATCAGGGAGTGGGGATATTGAGGAGGGATAGCATTAGGAGAAATACCTAATGTAGATGACGGGGAAATAGATGCAGCAAACCCCCACCATGGCACATGTATACCTATGTAACAAACCTGCTTGATCTGTACATATACCCCAGAACTTAAAGTCTAATAATAAAAAATTTTAAAAAGACACAGAGGCAGATATTATTTACTTAATTATTTATGGCCTACACAAGGAAGGCCACAGCTGAATGAATTTATTCCAGTTCTTTACTGCCAGCTCAAGGACACATAACAAGTTCTGAGAAAATGTAGAGGAGAAGAATCATTTTCTTCAATGCCTTAGCTAAGTTCTCTTCTAGAATTTATCACAACCCTGGCAAAAATAGAGAACCTTTCATTCCAAATGAGTGTATGCTTCACTTTAGATATCTAAGAAACTTTAATTGTTGGTTAGAAAGCTGTCACTTTGGGCTTAAGCAATAAATTCCTAGGTTTTATTTAAATTGTTTTAGTGACCTCTTTTTGTAGTTGATTGAATTGACCAAGAGTTGTTTGCTCAGTCATTAAGGCCTATACTAGTCTGTTCTTGCACTGCTATAAAAATATTCCTTAGGCTAGGTAATTGATGAAGAGGTTTAATTTGCTCACAGTTCTTCAGGCTTTACAGGAAGCATGGTGCTGGCATCAGCTCAGCTTCTAGGGAGGCCTCAGGAAGCTTACAATCATGACAGAAGGCAAAGGGGGAGCAGGCACATCACACGGCAAAAGCCCAAGCAAGAGAAAGAGAGAGCCAGAGTGAGAGGAGAGAGAGAGTGGCAGGGGCAGGGGGGAGTGCTACACACTTTTAAATGACCAGCTCTCTCAAGAACTCACTATCATGAATATAGCACCAAGCCATGAGGGATCCACCCCCCAGGATTCAAACACCTCCCACAAGGCCCTGCCTCCAGTACTGGAGATTCCAATTTGACATGAGATATGGGTGGGGACAAATATCCAAATTATATCAAGGCCCAAATCAGAATTCCTGCCTTCATGCAACTAAAGAGTATTAAAAGTCTCCCATCAGTCACAGGGGCTCATATGGCCATGGTTCCGAAACATGGGAAGGTGTCTGCCCTGTGGTTTTCATGAGCTCTAATGAAAGCATTTGAGAATCTCAGAAGATGGAAAACTATGTTTAGAAAAAGCCTCATCCTCTTCAGGTCATTATACCACATCATACCCTAAAGATCACCACACTAAATGCTGGACTAACATTTTTGCAATGATTCTCCTGCTATACAAACAAACTCTGTTTGACATTCCAGGATATTTTTTGTCATTGTGGAGTTTTCTGCTAAACAGAGCATTTAAAACCTCAAACTGTACAATGCTATTCATTTTACAAAGCAACAATGGCCAAATTGCTTTTTAATAGCCAACAGGCAAACTATTAGTGAAATCTTAGGAAGTGGGGAAAAAGCCCAATTCACAATAACTCCTTCTATAGATCAGCTAGTTCAAAATTACATAAATGTCTGCACAATCGACCTAGCTCACAGCTTCACTGTAAACATTAGCCCAAAGTCATAAAAATGAATGGTCGACTGTGGGAAATCACAGGGTTCCTTTCCATGGCTTTCCTCATGGCATTTTTAATCTCCTTATTCCTAAAACTGTAGATGATGGGATTCACCATGGGGATCACCAAGGCATAGAATATGGACACCACCTTGTCCCTGTTTAGGGAGTAGCTAGAACTGGGTCGCATGTACGTAAAGAATCCAGAACCATAGAAGAGGGTCACAGCAGTCAGGTGAGAGGCACAAGTACTGAAGGCCTTGGTCCTACCTGTAGCTGAGCTGATCTTCAGAACAGCGGCAACAATGTAAACATAGGAGATGAGGACCACTAGCACAGACATTATTCCAACCACAACACCTGCTAAGAAGGTCACCACCTGGCTGGTGAAGGTATCAGAGCAGGACAGAGCCAGGACTGGAGGAAGGTCACAGAAAAAGTAGTTGTTCATATTGGGCCCACAGAAATCATGCCGGTAGAGTATGTTTCAATGAAAGAACTAAAGAATCCACCCACATAGGCACCAACCACCATCTTTAAACAAAGTGTATGGGTTATGAGGACTGTGTAAAGCAAGCGGTTGCAGATTGCAGCATACCAGTCATAAGCCATAGCTGCCAGGAGAAAGCACTCAGTCAACCCCATCCCACAGAACACAAAGTACTGAGTGGCACAACCAACAAAGGAAATGGTTTTCTGCTCTGTGATGATGTCAGAGAGCATCTTAGGGGCAGTGGAGGACACATAGCAGATGTCCAGGAAGGACAGGTTACTGAGGAAGAAGTACATGCAGATGTGTAGGTGAGAGTCCATCCTGATGAGGGCAATGAGGCTTAGGTTCCAGGCCAACGTCAGGAGGTAGAGCCCCAGAAATAGCACGAAAAGGAAAATCTTCATTTGCGGATGGTCTGAAAGTCCCAGGAGGATGAATATTGTCACAATTGTGTTGTTCCTTCCTACAGCCATAGGCCTGCTTCCTGCATAAAGGAAAGAAGAATCTTGTGGTTAGTTAGATTTTGTTTGTTATTATAAGAGTGGATATTTCCTGGAAGATCATGCAAACAGTCAGCACCCAGTAAAACAAAACCCAGTTAAAGCCCAGCCACCTGCTAGGCCAAGACTTTTCAGAGGAAGTCAGCCTAGGATAATCCATATGCTCCATGCTTGTTGACCAAAAGAGAATCCATCTAACAATAAAGCAGAAACTGACTGGAAGTTGGAAGCCTGAGTTTTGTCTTCAGCTCCATTCATAAACCTGCTGGGGCTTTGAAAAAGTCACTTCTCCAGATTCTCATTTTCCCAAATGGGAAATGAGAGGGTTGAGTCAGATGAGTTTAAAATGCTGCTTTGAACTTGGGCTCCTTGTGACTTCTTTAGTATTTCTGACTTGAAAAAAAAGTATAAATAAATAAAGTAAAATAAAGTTAGGCATTTTATGTGTTATAGATCTTTAGTATAATAACTCAAAAGAAGGGAACTGAATACAACGGGCTATAATTTTTGATATGTTCCATTTTGGAGGAGGAAATCCAGGCAACAGTCTAACAATCTATTCTTCTAGGTAGCAAAACTAAGTGGGGGAAAAAAAGGGAGCGTGTGTGCAAGTGTGTGTGTGTGTATACATATTTGTGTATATATGTATATTTGTGTATATATGTTATATGTATGTATGCAGGGATAATTGTATATGTGTGTATGTTTGTGCATATATATACACACACACTTAGCATGCTTAAGACCAGAAAATTTATTCTAATTATGTAATGTTAATACAAGTCATTGCACAAAATTGATAGAATGATCAAAATTTGGACTAGCACAGTCAGCGCAATTATAGGAAAGAAGGGATATGAACATGACTTCATGAAAGGGAAGAGGGAGCAGTGCCTAAGCTGACTGAGATGGGCTGAGCATGCTGGTCAAGAACCAACAGCAACCAATATTTCCTGGGCAAGAACAGCAGCAGGGAGGAGAAGGTTCATTCAGTATTTAAAGACAGTGATAAGCAAGGGACAGCTTTGATGTGATCAGGCCAAATCAGATGATCACTATGAAGACAAGAGATAAGCCCATATATATCTGGCAGTTAAGAAATACAGACTGGGCCGGGCGCGGTGGCTCACGCCTGTAATCCCAGCACTTTGGGAGGCCAAGGCGGGTGGATCACGAGGTCAAGAGATCGAGACCATCCTGGTCAACATGGTGAAACCCCGTCTCTACTAAAAATACAAAAATTAGCTGGGCATGGTGGCACGTGCCTGTAGTCCCAGCTACTCGGGAGGCTGAGGCAGGAGAATCGCTTGAACCCAGGAGGCGGAGGTTGCGGTGAGCCAAGATCAAGCCATTGCACTCCAGCCTGGGTAACAAGAGCGAAACTCCGTCTCAAAAAAAAAAAAAAAAAGAAATACAGACTGGCACTGATGTAGGATCAAAATGAAAAAAATGGCTGGGTGCGGTGTCTCACTCATGTAATCCCAGGACTTTGGGAGGTGGAGGCAGCCCAATTGCTTTAGCTTAAGAATTTGAAACCGGCTTGGGCAACATGGAAAAAGCCCGTCTCTATTAAAAATACAAAAATTAGCTAGGCTTGGTGGCATGCCAGTCCCAACTACTTGGGAGGCTGAGGCAGGAGAATCACTTGAACCCGAGAGGTGGAGGCTGCAGTGAGCCAAGATCGTACCACTGCACTCCAGCCTGGTGACAGAGCCAGAGTCCATTAAAAAAAAAAAAAATTAGCGGGGTGTGGTGCCACATGCCTCTAGTCCCAGCTACTTGGGAGGCTGAGGTGGGGGAATCGTTTGAACCCAGGAGGTCTAGGCTGCAGTGAGCTGTGATCGTGCCACTGCATTCAAGCCTGGATGACAGAGTGGGATCCTGTCTCAAAAAAGAGAAAATTGTTTTTAAAAAATTAGGAAATACAAATGGGTATAAAGAGGCAGAACTGCCCAGAGAAAGACTCAGTGGTGAAATTAAGGTTGCTGTATTTTATCATTTGTATGGACTTTGTTTGCCCATGCATGTTTGCACCCGATGGTAACTGTGGTTCTCTGTCATTAGTCATATTAAAAACTGCTCCTACTTTTGTGTTTTTCTTTTTTTTTTTTTTTTTTTTTTTTTTTGAGACGGAGTTTCGCTCTTGTTACCCAGGCTGGAGTGCAATGGTGCGATCTCGGCTCACCGCAACCTCCGCCTCCTGGGTTCAAGCGATTCTCCTGCCTCAGCCTCCCAAGTAGCTGGGACTACAGGCACGTGCCACCATGCCCAGCTAATTTTTGTGTTTTTAGTAGAGACGGGGTTTCACCATGTTGACCAGGATGGTCTCGATCTCTTGACCTCGTGATCCACCCGCCTCGGCCTCCCAAAGTGCTGAGATTACAGGCGTGAGCCACCGCGCCCGGCCAATTTTGTGTTTTTTACAAATTTCTAATCTCGCAAGTCACTGGTCAAGCAGTCAAAACCAAGACGAGCCTAGCTTGCTCTTCACTAAAACGTCAATCTATTTAATCCTATCAAAAAGGAAGAAAGATGAATTTGGTATCTCTTAGCTTGGTGAAATCTTCCCTACCAGAATGTCAGTTACTCAAAGGCAGGCAGGGTGTTTTGTCCGTTTGGTTTACTGATCTGTCCTTGTAACTAACCAATGAGTTCACCTTGCCCGCTGCCTGGACAGACTTCATTTATCAAGACGGGGGAATTGCAATGGAGAAAGAGTAATTCATATACAGCCGGTTGTGCAGGAGACTGGAGTTTCATTATTACTCGAGTTAGTCTTCCCAAGCATTCAGGGATCAGAGTTTTTAAAGATAATTTGGCGAGAAGGGGCTTGGGAAGTGGACAGTGCCGACTGGGCAAGTTGGAGACGGAATCATAGTGGGTCCAGGTGAGTTTTTCCTGCTGTCTTCTGTTCCCGGGTGGGATGGCAAAACTGGTTAAGCCAGTTCACCCGTCTGGGTCGTGTCAGCTGATCCATCCAGTGCAGGGGCTGCAGACGATCTCAGGCACTGACATGAGCTTTTACAATAGTGATGTTATCCCCAGGAGCAATTCAGGAAGGTTCAGACTCTTGGAGTCAGAGGCTGCATGACCCCTAAACTATAATTTCTAATCTTGCAGCTAATTTGTTAGTCTTGCAAAGGCAGACCAGTTCCCAGGCAAAAAGAGGGCCTCTTCAGGAAAGGGCTGCTATTAATTTTGTTTCAGAGTCAAATCATAAACTGAATTTCTTTCCAAAGAAAAGTTGCCCAAGAGTTACTTCAGCCTATGCCCAAGAATGGAAAAAGATAGCTTAATGTTTAGAAGCAAGATGGAGTCAATTAGGTATAATTTTTCTGTGTCATAATTTCCTCAGTTGTAATTTTGCAAAGGCGGTTTTATCATGAGTACCAAGAATAGGGCTTGGGAAGGACATAGGCACTCAGTAAATGTTTTGTTGAATAAATAGATGTTTTCCACCACTTATCCTCAGAGTTCGGCAGAAGTGTTTGGCCTATGACTTACTATATTTGGCCTGTTATTATTATAATAACAAAACATGTAATATATAATATAATCACAAACAATAATACAATAACAATCACAATATAATAATATAATCAAACACTTATTTAGTACTTATTGTGTGCCAGGTACTGTTCTAAAGTCTTGATTTCTATAAATCCATTTAATTCTCCTAATAGACTCAAGAAGTGGCAGCATTACTCTGCCCCTTTTATAAATAAAAGGTAGAATCGGCTGTAAATGTATAGCTGTGATTTGCTGCTGGATGGAGGAAGTGGGAGGGAATGAGCTGGACTTACTGCATTGCACTGGGCAGAAGGGCCCTGCAATCCTGTGCTGCGACAGGAGAAACACGGGTCGCTTTGCTGCCGTAACGTCCTTTGCAAACCGGGTCATCTGCGTCTCCCCCTGCTCCACGCCTGGTTTCTGGTTCCGCCAATTTCTTACGCTTTGGCCTCATATAAATAGTAAAACATGCTTCTGGAACCCCTGCTCCTTTGTTAACAAGTCTTCCAAATAAATGGCCCGTGGGAGTTCATTATTTTAATGGGCAGGGGTAGCCACATTCTCTCTCCAAGAGGCTGCCCTCTGCCACTCACTTCAGGGTCCAACGTAAAAAGCCCAGCAATCATTAGAGCTAAACATTTCTGAGCACTAATTGTTCCCTGGAGTGGTGGTGAAAGGGGCCAACCACTCATCCTGGGAGCCTCTTTCCATCCCCCTACCTATTCTTCTCTGAGCTTTCCCTGATCTGAGTCGGGGAAGATTCCCTGCTGGGTTAGTAGAGTGCCTTTTGCTTAAGAGAAATTTCATCAGAAGAAAACCATACATAAACATACCAAGTCTTATACTGAAATATACTGGTTAAAAACACAGGTTTCCAGCTCAGAGAACTGGGTTCAAATTCTGGCTCTACCCTTTTATCAATATGTTTAATCTCTTAAACTTGTCAACTCCCTCATTTGTAAAACTGGTGTAACAAGAATACCTACCTCAAAAGAGTTGTGATGATTAAATAAACTGTGAATAAGAAAGGGTTAGCACAGTGCCTAAAAAAGAGAAATCACTCAACAAATGTAAACTAATGATGTCATTAACTCTGTTTCTTGGGTCATGGCCAAAAATGTGTCTTTTCTTTCTTTTTCTTGTGACTTATTTGCATTATGATGAAAATATTTCTTTTCTTTTCTTTTCTTTTTTTAATGAGGTGGGATGGGATGAAGGGCTTGATGGGGCTCTTCTTTTCTCTTTTTAATATTTTGGGTGTTACTCCCAGCAATGCCACTACCTGGATGTGTCACTGTGGACAGGTCAGTTAACCCCTCCAGCCTGAGTGAATTGGGCTCACTCTCAAAGAACTCATCCAGCCCTGAAAGTCTTATGTTTTAAAACATTGGTTTCCTGTTTTTTGAAATGTTTTCTTCAGGAATAAAGTTTGGAAAAAAGGAGTTAATGTATTTCATGGAGACCAAGTTAGCAATCCTCTGTCTCAAAAGGAAAAAAAATTAACTGAGAGAAATGTCTCTATATGAAGGAATAATTGCTGAGACTCTTGACATACAAGGTAATAGGCTTAATTTAGGGAAGAAATTTAGCAACTAAGATTGTTGAAAGAAAAGGAGGTAAATGGCTTCAAGAATCAACTGTGAACATGAAAAGGCAAGGAAGTTCTTCGTCAAGAGAAACATTCTTTTCTAGGGTTGGAGATAAACTGTCCTGGGAAATTCTGATGCTGGGAGAGTAAACCCCAACTAACTATGAAAGAGTTTTGATACTGTGTTAAGATCTGGGGAATTTAAAAGGTTAATCTCATAGTCGTGATCTATACATTTTTCTAGGATTAGAAAAGGCTAATAAGGTTGGGTAGTGATGGATTTCATAGTGATAATGACTACCTACAAAGTAAGATTGAGGATCTTAAGAATAAAGGGCAGTAACGTCTTTTGCAACAATTTGGATGGAGCTGGAGGCCATTATTCTAAGTGAAGTGAGTCAGGAATGGAAAACCAAATACTGTATATTCTCACTTATAAGTAGGAGCTAAGCTATGATAACACAGAGACATACAGAGTGATATGGACTTTGAAATGTCAAGGGGAAGGGTGGAAGTGGGGTGAGGAATAAAAGACTACGTATTGGGTACAGTGTACACTGTTTGGGTGACAGGTATACTAAAATCTCAGAATTCACCACTAACAGAATTCATCCATGTAATCAAAAACCACTTGTACCCCAAAAGCTATTGAAATTTTTTTTAAAAAAGAACAAATTATAAATTAAAAATATCTGCATTGGACAGAAAAATGCAGAATGAGGACTCATAATGTATTTATTAACCTGATCTATAAGAAATCTGAGAATGAGGAAGAAAGTCATCCTATTAAATCCATCTGAATAAAATTCTTTAACTCTTCATGCCCTTACTTTAAAAAATCTTCATGCCCTTACTTTAAAAAAGTCAAATTTGATCAAAATAGCAGAAGTTCAAGTAAACATCAGAAAGTATCAAAGCAAATATGTTGCAGAACAATATGAATATATTTAACATTACTCAAGTCTACACTTAAAAAATAATTAAGGCCAGACGTAGTGGCTCATGGCTGTAATCCCAGTACTTTGGGAGGCCAAGACAGGCAGATCACGAGTTCAAGAGATCAAGACCATCCTGGCCAACATGGTGAAACCCTGTCTCTACTAAAAATATAAAAATTAGCTCGGGTTGGTGGCATGCGCCTGTAGTCTCAGATATTCGGCAGGCTGAGGCAGGAGAATTGCTTGAACCCGGGAGGCAGAGATTGCAGTGAGCCAAGGTCACACCACTGCACTCCAGCGTGGAGACAGAGTGAGACGCCATCTCGAAAATAATAATAATAATTAAGATGATGTGGAGGCGGGTGGATCACGAGGTCAAAAGATCGAGACCATCCTGGTCAACATGGTGAAACCCCGTCTGTACTAAAAATACAAAAATTAGCTGGGCATGGTGGCACGTGCCTGTAGTCCCAGCTACTCGGGAGGCTGAGGCAGGAGAATTGCTGGAACCCAGGAGGCGGAGGTTGCGGTGAGCCAAGATCAAGCCATTGCACTCCAGCCTGGGTAACAAGAGCGAAACTCCGTCTCAAAAAAAAAAAAAAAAAAAAAAAAAAAGATGATGTGATGGTTAATTTTAGGTGTCAACTGGACTGGATAAGAGATATCCAGATAGCTGGTAAAGCACTATTTCTGGGTATATCTGTAAGACAGAGGATGTTTTGAATCAGTGGACTGAGTAAGGAAGATCCGCCCTAATTCAATGTTGGTGGGTACCTTCCAGTCAATTGAGGGCCTGTAAAGAGCAAAAGAGCAGTGGAAAAGTAAATTCCCCCTCTGTCCTCTGAAACTGACGTACCTTTCTCCCGTCCTTTGACGTCACATCTCCAGGTGTCCTTTGGAGTCTTGGATTTGCATCAGTAGCCCATTAGGTTATCAGGTGTTTGGCCTCATGTTGAGAGTTGCACCATTGGCTTTCTTGGTTTTGGGGCCTTTGGACTTAGACTGAACCACGCTCAGGAAGCAAGGATTCTGTGATTCTTCAGCTTGCAGATGTCACATCATGGAACTTCTCAGCCTCCATAATCTCATGAGCCAATTCTCCTGATAAACCCACTCTCATCTATCCATCTGTTAATATCTTTCCACCTATTAAGCTGTTTGTCTGTCTATTAATACATCCTGTTGGTTCTGTCTCTCTAGAGAACCCTAACTAATAAAGATAGTAAATTTAATGTCATATGCTTTTTACCACAATAAAAAAGTCTGAAAGCAAATAGCAAATAAAGGCAAATAAACTCCACATAGAATTATAAATGTTTAGAATTGGAAGTGCTTTGAGGTTCAACTCAAAATTTATGTTCCTAGGATTCTACGCGTCTTAGTTTGTTTTCTGACAGCGTTTCCTAAAATTTGATTTACTTTTACTTTAGCTTACCATTTTAGCATAGCTATTTTAATGAGTTTACTTGAATCATTTCAAAGAAAACCCAGAAAAAAATCCAAACATGCTTAGTAATAAAATATCTTAATTTTCAAATTGGAGTTTGAAAAGTTATCTCAGAGACCATTTCTTTCACTAACGACTAGTAAAAATTTCAACCTAATATAGATCCAAAGTCTTTTCACCAGGCATCCCTAACTAACCCAAAGTGAAGGTACATTTAAAGGTTTTAGAAGTCATTAACAATTTATACAAGAGGGAAAGCACAAAGTCATCATAGGACCTGAATTCTAATTCCCAGTCCACTGTGGCAGATTGGGCTTTTGATCTCTCTTGACCCCTCACTTGACCTTAATTTTTTTTATTCTGAAACCAAAGAGCTAAAATAGAAAATCTCTGAAAACTCAAACAGCATGATTACAGCTAAGATTAACTATGTTACTGTACCATTATCTGTCAGAACCAAGCGCCTATTGGTTTTGATCCCTATGGAATGTTGCTGCCACCTAGTGGAAGTATACCTAAATTGTAGGGTCAGTTACAACAGTGATTGATCATTCCTAAACACATTACATGCCCACCGTGTGTGCTCCGAGCACTGTACCATGTGCTTCTCAAGAGCCTGAACTCAAAATTATCATGAAGTTCAACTCTGAGAAATAAAGTAGATCAGAGAGAGGGCAACATACTGATAATAATAATGTAAATGGTGAATAACAATAATAAGCAAATATATACAGATAAGGGTAATGTAACTGATAATAGGTAAGTCATAAGTTTACATTCATAGTATCATTTTTAAATTAGATTCTTAAATATTTAAAAATAGATGCAATGACATAACAAGAGAGCAAATGAGAAGAGTAGGCACCAGAAGTAAAAATAATTGGTAGTGAGGCCACATGTCATGGGTTGAAACCCATCCTATTGCCAGTGTGTGGGCTGGATGCCTCTCTGGTCTTACATAAGCTTTTCCTTTATCTGTGAAATTGCACCAAATGTATCAACATTGCATGCTTGTGTGAAGAGTATATAATATACAATCTATATGAAAAACATTATATAATCTATTCAAACATGAGGGGTTATCATTTTGATTTTTAAATTGCCCATTTGTCTCAGAAGAAACATCTCCAGCTATAATATTCTGATAATTAGTTTATTAGAAATAGCATGATAATCTATATTATTATTGTCCCTGGCTAACAATATGTTTTTATTAAATACCAGATGGCTATGTGTTTTCATTAAAATGTCATCTAATTTGGATATGACTTCTAAAAACTTTCATTTTTAGCCAATCTTGGCACAGTATTTTTCAATATGCAATTACCCTAGCTATCAGGGACATTTTTATTATTCATGTACTTAATATTATAATGGTCCTAATTATTTGTAAATAATGTAAATTTTATGCTCCTGAATAACAATTGAAAATATTAAACTCTCTTGAAATTCCCAGGTAAGACTTAAACTAAAAAATAAATCATTAGGAAATTTTAAGTGTTAATTCCAAATACAATGAAAATATGCTTAATCATTGATATAGTTAGAGTTGCAGTGAAGATTTAAAATAATGTTAATGCAAAAATAAAGCACAATTTTTTCTACTTATCAAGGTATTTGAGGACCCATATAAATTGACGGCATCATGAGTGTAAATTATCCAAGAAAGCTTTGAACATTGCTCTGACTAAACATCCATTGAAATGAATTTCCCTCAGGAACTCTCAAAGGAAGCGTCCCAAAAGAAGAATCACAAGGTACTCATCTAGTTTCAGAACAATGACCTGACCTAAGAAGAGAAATGAGATTCTGGAAAAACCAGTTTTCTGTCACTTAAATTATCCTTCAGCCCAGCCCAAAGACACATTCCTGAGTCCTGGCCCAAAGGGACTGGGGAAAGAATGCTTGTAAAAAGAAACTGAGAAGAGTATTGAAGTACAAGTAGTATTGATGCCAGCAGTTTGGGGCAGCATCAGGGTATGATGCTCTCATTGCAGATATCTGTCTTCATTGCCAGCATCTCAGCATCTCAGCCATGAGACACTGCTGTGCACTAGAGCTAGTGACATGGTAGATATCTGCAGGAAGTACCATCCTGAGCCATAACAGAAAAAAGGAAAACAATAGATAACACAATAGTAGATTATTATATGAAGAGGACGTGAGACACTCCTGATGGCTTCCAGAACTAGGAGGAATTTTGAGGACTATGTGGACATAGTAGGAATTCAAAAGAATCTGGGGTAGTAAGACACCCTGGAAACTTTGTCTTGATAACTGTTTTTGTGATCGTGTCTTAGTCCTACAGCTGATATGGGCAAGAACAGTGGTTATAAATAGGATTATTAATTTAAACTCTAAGATAAGAGGAAATAGCTTAGGTAAAAATGTGTAGAGAATGAAAACTAGACCACAGACAAGACTTCAAGGAATATTCCCGCATGTAAGGGTATAAAGGGAGAGAGAGTCTTTGAAGATTATAATTAGCCTACCATCTCTCATGTCCATTCTGTTGCCCCAACACACACACACACACACACACACACACACACACACACACACACCATATTTTCACTAGAGTTGTGAGAGCTAAAGGCAAAACATAATAAACAAATGCAGCTGGGGACTCCTCCTTGGTATCAGAATAACTTCTGGCCATATCTTTATTGAACTGCCTCCCATGGTTACCTTGGCTTTTAGAATAGAAAATTCCACCTGCTTCTGCTTTAGGATTACACTCCTGAAGACTGACTGTGTAGCTCTTGTTCTGTTATCTCTCTTAGAATTCAGTTGTTTGGGAATTACCTTCTCTCAAATCCAACTACCTGGTTAGGGATATACTTTACGTGCATATTTCCAAGTTGGATTTATCCCCAAAAATATGTAAGTCTGGTTCGACATCTTAAAATCAGTCAATGAATCCCTCTTTATCAATAAAGTGAAAATCAAGAAGAAAAAGTATAAAAATCAATCAATTCAATATATATCTTTTACAAAAGGCAACATTCATTTATAATAAAGACTCTTGGCAAACTGAGACTAGAAAGAACATCTGCAACCTGATATAGTTCATAGATCAATAACAAAAATACCCTACAACTATTACTATACTTAGTAATAAAAGACTAAATGTCTGTCTCCTAAGATCAGGAAAAAAGCATTGATGTTTGTTCTCACCATTCATTTTATACATTGTACTGGAGTTCCTATCAATAAAGCAGGAAAAATAAGTAAAAATTATATAGATTGCAAAGGAAAATATAAAACTCCCTATATACACTGTAATAGTCTGTTTTCACACAGCTACAAAGAACTGCCCAAGACTGGGTAATTTATAAAGAAAAAAGGTTTGACTCACAGTTCTACATGGCTGGAGGGGCCTTGCAGGAAACTTACAATCATGGTGGAAGGTGAAGGGGAAGCAAGGACCTTCTTCACACGGCAGCAGGAGAGAGAAGAGTGAAACAGTGCAGCGGGAAGAGCCCCTTATAAAACCATCAGATCTCATGAGAACTCACTCACTATCACAAGAACAGAATGGGGGAAACTGACCCAATGATTCAGTCACCTCCCATCAGGTCTCTCCCTCAACACTTGGGGATTACAATTCAAGATGAGATTTGGGTGAGGACACAAAGCCTAACCATATCATACACAAAGACTATGATGGTAGAAAATCCCAAAGAAACTACAGAATAAGTTCAAGAACTAATAAATAAGTTAAACAGTGCACCAATAAACAAATTATAAAAATTAACTGTAGTGAACAATTGGTAATTGAACTAGTAATGAACAATTAGTAATTGAACACTATTAGTAAATAATTGGTAACTGAAATCAAATGTATCATTTACAATACATTTTAAAAGAACATGAAATACTTAGGTATAAACCTAATGAAATAATTACAAGATTTGTGTACAGCAAACTATAAAACACTGATGGAAGAAATCAAATATCCAAACAGATGGAGATATATACCATGTGTATGGATTAGAAGACTCAATGTAGTGCCATAATAAATATCAGTTCCCTCAAAATATATCTCCTTATTCAATACATTTTAAATCAACAGGAATTTCTGTATTTTCAAATTGATTCTAAAATTTGTATGTTGATGCTGATCACTTTGAAAAAATAAAAATAATAAAATAAAATATTTATGGAAAGGTAAAGGAACTAGAAGAGCCAAAATAACTTTGATATAGAAGAACACAGTTGAGCAACTCACATACTTGTTTGAAAACTTACCCATACAGCTACAATAATTTAGAAAGTATAATATTGGAGAAAGAACAGAATACATAAATCAGTGAAACAGAATAGACAGTTCTGTTCTGAAGAACAGAAATAGACCCTCATACTTACAATCAAATGACTTTCATCAATGATGCAAAAACAGCTCAAATGAGAAAGAATATACTTTTCCACAAACAGTGCTGGGACAATTAGATGTCATTGTGCCAAAATATGAAATAGTTCATACTTCATACCATACACAATTAACTCAAAATGAATCATTCAAATAAATGTAAAATATAAATTATAAAATGTCTAGAGGAAAACACAGAAAAAAATCATTATGACTTTGCATTATGCAAAGATTTCCTAGACATTACACCAAAAGCACAACAGACATCGCAGAAAGTGAGGATGTCTGCTCTCAAAAAGCATCATTAACGGAATGAAAAGACAAGTGACATATTAGAAGAAAACATTTTCAGATCATGAGTTTGATAGCAGAATTGTATGTAACACATATAAAGAACTTTCAAAACTAAGTATGACATTTGAGAAATTTTTTAAATGGGCAAAATATTTGAACATATTATTCAGCAAAATAGATGTATGGATGGACATAGGATACTCAATGCCACAATTCATTAACAAAATGGAAATTAAAATCAAAACTAAACCTCACTTATATCTATTAGAATGTCAGAAAATAAAAATTAAAAATAAGTAGCATATAGTAAGCATAGCCATTATCTGGAAAACAGTACAGATATTCCTCAAAAAACTAAACATAGAACTATCGCATGACCCAGCAATCCCACTCCTGGGTATATATCCAAGGATAATGAAATCAATATGTCAAAAAGATCACTGCACTGTCATATTTACTGCAACATTATTCACCATAGCCATGATATGGGATCAAGCTAAGTGTCCATCAATGGACGAATGAGTAAAGAAAATATAGTATACATACACCATTCGGCCTTAAAAGAGAAGAAAATCTTGTCATTTGCAACACCATGGATAAACCTGGAGGACGTTATGGTAAGTGAAATAAGCCTAGCACAGAAAGACAAATATTGTATTCTCTCAACTATGTGAAATCTAAAATTGAACTCATAGAAGCAGAGAGTAGAAAGTTGGTTACCAGGGGCAGGGGTGGGAGGAGCAGGGAGATGTCACTTAAAAGGTGACATCTTTAAGTGATATCTTTAAAAGGCGACAACAAACTTTCAGTTAGGAGAAATAAATTTTGGAGATTTGTTGTACAGTATGGTGACTATAATTAATGATAATGTGTAAAATATTGCAGACTTACAAATGCATTTATCAAAACTACAGCTTACCTACGTATGCTCTCTCTAACTGACATATCACAAACTTACTCCCCTCAAGGAACAATCTTCTAAGCACAATACAGAGGTACACACACACTATATCTATCACACTGTTATTCAACCAGAAAAGATCAAATTTTCTAATATAAATAAAGTAGAAATGGTTCTTCCAATTTAAGGTCCGTAAAACACTTATTAAAGATAAAAACAGGTTATTTTGCAATATTGGCCTTCGTGAGACGCAGTATGTGCCACAGAATGAAATAGAAATTTCAGTGATGGAAAATCATTCTCCTTCCTTCTTGATAGTATAATAACGTTTTAAATCATGTTTGACATTTGTAAGTTGAGTGAGCTGGCAGGCCTGAAAAGCCTATGCAGTAATATATGTGGCAAACCCTTTCTGGAGCAGTAATCTCATTCCTGTGTCTAACGGCTCTCACTTCATGTGGCTGACTGGGCCCCAAGAGACTTATTTGACTCTACCTTTCTCAAGCCACTGGTTGCTGATGTTTCTTATTATGAGGAAAGCAGAAACGTGCCTTCAGGCAATGGCCACTCTGCTAGAGGTACAACCACCAGCCAGCCTTCTGCTGAGCTTTTTTTTTGTTTTAAACTATTAAATATGCACATGTGTTATACAAAAGGGGTTCTTCGTGCTTCAAAACAACAATATGACAGCGATATTTACTCTGCTCCAATTGCTAATCTGACAAACTCCATCTGATAAACAGACCCTTTATCTTCTCATCACCCTAAATCTCTGAAGGAACGTGGACACTAGCGGCATATGTCCGTGGCTGGTCCTTATGCTTAATGAGGTAGAATATTTATAGGTTGAAACTTTAAGGACACCTAGGAGATGTGTTAGTTGATGTTGAGAAAGAAAGCTATACCACTAAAGAGAGCTATATGAGCCTATTTTCTGTCACACTGCATTTCATTTGGAAAGGAAGCCCAGCATGACAAGTTCTTACAAAGGTGAAATTGAAATGTGATTTTTCTTGAAATGTTTAATAATCCTAAAGCGTCACCCTCAATGTCCCCAGATAAATTTCTGCGTATCCCTAGCACTTGCATATATACACATGTATATGTTATATAAATAAAATATTTCATTGTCAGTTAAAGGTTGAATATATTCAAGATGTAAAAAAAAAATATAAAAATAAAATAAAAGGCGACAACAAACTTTCAGTTAGGAGAAATGAATTTTGGAGATTTGTTGTACAGTATGGTGACTATAATTAATGATAATGTGTAGTATACTTGAAAATCACTGAAAAAGTAGATTTTAAAATGTTCTCATCAGAAAGGTGACCTGATGGATATAATTTGCCTGATTTAATCATTCTATGTATACATATATTAAAACATTATGTTATATACTATACATATATACAATTTATCATTTGTCAATTTAAATAAATAAATAAAGAGATCTAACTCTCAATAAATACATACATACATACTTAAGGAATGCATGAATGAATAATTTCTCCCTTATCTATCTTTTTCCTTTGAATTCTCCTCAGTTTATCCTGGATGTCTCTCCATCCTTTTTCTCTGCCTGGTTGGATAAGTTTCTCTCCCTAAATTAGCCATGGAACTGAGATCAATCATCTACTGTTTATTGTAGCTGCTTTGAAAAAACCTGAAGTTCAATGTTATCAGCTTAAGAAACAAAAGAATCAAATATTTTACTTTTTCCCCTCCACCTGCAAGCACACGTATTAATTAATGGCTTGCTTTTTGTTAAATGTGTGGCCCAATATTACTTTTTAATTTTATGTAGCTCTCTATAGAAGTCCTACATCTTTATATTACATCCTTATGTTCCATAGCAGAATAAGTTTTTAAGAATCTTTTAAGAAAAAAAAAATGCCCCCTTTCTAATATCTCTTGGCTGGAGGAAGATAGTAGATTTCTGTGGAAAGAAAATGGATTTATGAATTGAGGGATATGATTAACCATATCAACACATTTATGTGTGTTCCAAAATAAATGCATGTGCCATACATTCATATGCAGTGTTTGGTATTACACAAAGGGTTCAAATATCAGATCAATCCCTTGTTGGCATAAAATTTCAAGCAATTCATTTAACTTCTCTGAATTTCAGTTTCTTCCTCTGCAAGGGGAATTTGGAGGGACTCAGTGAATTAACACACATAAGGTACACAGTATAGTGCTTAGGACATGGTAGGAGCTCAGGAAGGGCTAAGATCCCATTCTTTTAATATATTTCTGGCCAAACAGGTTCTATTAATTAATGGGAAAGAGTTAATACATACATGTTTATAGATAGGCAATCTTGCCCTCTTTTGTGGAGTGGTGTTTATCCTGTCCTTATGTTCTGCTGCTATCCTGAGTTTTGTTTTTTTTTGTGGTTTTTTTTTTTTTTTTTTTTTTTTTTTTTTTTTTTTTTTTTTTTTTTTTTTTTTTTTTTTTTTTTTTTTTTTTTTTTTTTTTTTTTTTTTTTTTTTTTTTTTTTTTTTTTTTTTTTTGTCGTGTACTACCAGAAAATATCTTGATTGGCCTTGGGAGAATGGAGGCCCTAGCCACTGGGAATTTAATAAGCATCAGTTTTGGAGCTTTTAGAATTTATGTACTAGACAACCCCAGAGAGCAATTAACCATAAAGCTGTGAAGTTCGGGTGATGCATTCCTCTCTTTCAAAAAGACCCTCAGGGGCAAATGTAAGGAAACATTTCCAAGGAGAGAGGAAAAAAAAACCTCTCCCCAATTCACCCCAAGCCCAGCTTCGAAATATTTTCCCAAAATGACCCTAAATGCAAATGTTAGCTGATACCAGAAGAGCTGCTTAAAGATTACAACCTCCGTCCTTCCTTTATATATCTTTTACGTCCGTTACTCTGCCCCAAAACACACCTTCTATGCACCAAGAGGATATATTGATCCTTGACAAAAAAAAAAAAAAAAAAACCAGTCCCAAGCTCTCTCTAAACTCATTAGCACTTTGGGAATTGGAAGCAGCCACTGAAACCCAGTTAAACTCCTTCCAAAGCAGAAGACAGGTATCAACTAAAGGGCAGACACAGCAGGAGCAACAGGGTAAGTGCAGTCATTCATCTTTTACTCTTTGTCTTTATGCCAATATTAATCTCACATGATAGAGTTCCCTATATCCACAAGCCCATATAGGTAACCAAGAAGTTCTTTGACTTTTAGTTTTTCTCCCTGCACCTCTCAATGCTATTTGCTTTTTCTCCAAATTCAGCCAAATCGTTTTTGTACTTTTTAAAAACTAGACTTTTTTTTTTTTTTCTTTTATTCCGGAGCTCACTGAGGTTTTATTTCGGACCAAAAAAAAAGCAATTGGATTGTTCTGTGGTTGGAGACATTGGCCGGCGAGGGGAGTCCCCAGGCAGTAAACTCTCCCGCAGGTGGGCTGAGGGCGAGGGCTCAGCCTCAGGTGGGTCTCCTGTTCCTTGTGCTCCCCTGCACCTGCCCGGCGGCCTCCGTCCTTCCCGGGCTCTGAGGCAGCCGCAGGAGGAGCACGCTAGGAAGGGGCTGCCGCAGCTGTCCGTCTTGCCCAGGACGTCAGAGGAGTCGGACACCAGCTTCCCATCGCGGGTCTCGATCTCCTTCACAACCACGGACCCGGTGGAGCTGGTGCGGTGACATTTTTTAGAACAGTTGTAGAGTTTGCTATACAGCGCAGAGATTTCCTATTTACCCTTTACTCCTACAAATGCATAGCCTCCTCCATCATCAACATGCCCCACCACAGCCGTACATTGTTACAATCGATGAACCTACATTGGCACGTTATTATCACCCAGAATCCATAGTTTACATTTGGGTTCATTCTTGGTGTTGTACATTCTGTGGGTTTGGACAAACGTATAAAGTCATGTATCCACTGTTATAGGATCACCCATAGCTTCACTGCCCTAAAAACCCTCCGTGCTCTACCTGTTCATCCTTCCCTCTCTCTGATTCCCAGCAACTACTGATCTTTTTACTGTCTCCATAGTTTTGCCTTTTCCAGAATGTCTTATAGGTGGACTCATACAGTACATACCCTTTTCAGGTTGATTTCTTTCACTTATAAGGTTCCTCCACGTCTTTTCTTGGCTTGATAGCTCATTTCTTTTCAGTGCTATTACTTTTCAAGATGTCTGCTGTATACTTTTTGTTTTCAAGCATTCTTTGCAGTCATTTATGTACTTAAGTCGAATATGAAAAATTTGAATTTACAGATTTTTTTTGCTAATGTTTTTTAAATGTGCATTATTCTTTTCACATTTGAGCTTTCTCCAATTCAAAATTGAAAATCAAGATAGCATGGAAATTTAGGATTTACATTCAATTTTGCTGTCTCAGATAATTCTATGCTCTTGATTTATCAGTTGAACAGTATTCAGCGCAGTGTTTTATTAATTAATGTATACTATAAGCTGGACTCCGTTTGATATAGTTTGAGTGTTGGTTTCCTCCAAATCTCGTGTAGAAATGTAATCCCCATTGCTGGAGGTGGGGCCTGGTAGGAGGTGATTGGACCACAGGGCAGACCCTTCATATATGGCGTAGTGTTATACCCTTGGTGATGCGTGAATCCAGGCAACACCTGGTTGTTTAAAAGAGCCTGGCCTCCTTCTGTTGCTCTCTTTCTCTCTTGTTTCTGCTCTCACCATATGAGACATCTGCTTTCCCTTCGTCTTCTGCCATGATTATAAGCTACCTGCAGCCCTCACCAGAAGCAGATGCCAACACCATACTTCTAGTACTGTCTGCAGAACTGTGAGCCAATTAACCTCTTTTCTTTATAAATTTTCCAGCCCCAGGTAGTCCTTTATAGCAATGAAAAACGGCCTAATACAGTATTCCATATTGTCTTAAATGGGACATATTACTGAAAGAGAGCTAAAAGAAACACATGGTCTCTTCAACTGGCAATCAGTTGACTATTAAATATTCAGTAGCATTTTCTTAAAGTCTTCAGAAAATCATGATGAATTATTGGCTTTATAAATGCATTAATTGTTCATTACAAATTTTGTGAAAAGTAAACCCAATATACTATTAGATGTGAAGGTAAAATAAATATGATACCAGTCTTTTCAAAAACTAAGGTTACTCTAAGGAGGGAAATTTGCTCATCGTGATAATCTGAAAGAGGCATTTAAGAGCCTGATTCTGAAATCACAGAATCTTGGTTCTTCTCTACTGCCCCTGTGATGGGTTTCCTGAAGTACATTTGAGCCCTCGCAACTACCAAGGTGATGAAAAGGGAATGACATTTCTGAAGGAACCTCTGTGCCCTTAAACACGGCCACAGTTATTAGTAAGTAATCCAAAAAGTAATTTAGAAGGTCTGTAATCCAGACACACTTTACATAGCAGATTTTTCAAACACTGCAGAGAGGCCTCTAAACTCCAAAACCCTCCTTCTCTTTTCTCACTAATGCTGTGAATTATACCATCTGAATCTTAATTCTTGAATTAAAGTCTTGAACTCTTTTGCATTGTCACCTTACATTGAGAGGAACTCCTAATTTCATCAGTCATTTGTACATTCAGATAAAAGAAAGACCTGGAAGAGCAATATCTTGAGGGCACCACGCACCTGCAAGGGTGAGAGGAAACAGCATCATGAAGTGAAGGACACGCAGCTCAGATCAGGATCAATGGGGAAATCACAGAACACCTCCAACTCCACAAATTGGCTGAGGTTCTTCTCATCATTTCACTTTTTCCTCCATCACCAACTGTGTCTGTGAAGCTCAAATGAGGCAAATTTGGTTATAAAGTTTAACCCTTCTTCCAGACATATTTGATGGGAAATGAACAGAGTCATAAATCAACTCCACGAATACCCATCAATTACCCAGTATCTTCTAGGTGCAAAGGACTGTGCTAGGTGCTTGATTTTACTGTATTATTATCTTCCTGTGACCATCGAGGATAGTGTAGTTCACAAAGATGATGGAACTGGACCTATGAGCCTAATGAGGTCACCGAGCCTCTCAGACTCTTCCTCTTCAGCTGTGTAAAACAGACCTGGTGTTGATTATACCTGTATCGTAGATTAGTAGGGAGTCCAGGCTCAGATCAAACGGTCTCCCCAAAGTTTGCTGCAAGAGTGAAGAAAACCTCCTTTCTCTCTCAAGGGAAGAAGCACTTCTTCGTGAGCCATAAAACACTCCATACGACCCTTAGGATACCTTTTCTCTAATGTTCTAAAATAAAACTCTACATATGCTTTTCCTTTTGTTTCAATTTGTCTAGCTCCACTTTCTGTTTCTGGGGCTGGGAAATCTCATCTTTAAATACAAAATTTCTCCCTCCTGATGGCAACATTCAAAACAGACTTTCAATTAACCCGTCAAACCTTGAATTATTAAGTTCTCAACCTCACTTGTGAACACTTCTTACAAAGTTGCATGGTTCATTAGTGCACTTCTTATTCCTCTAACATAAGCATACTTCAACCTATTACATAAGGAGGAAGTGTTTCAAAATTAATGGTCTGTTCTATCAATAATTATTTAAGGAATACTTGCTGTAGATAACAATCACAGTCTCAGTTTATTAAGCATTCTATCTCAATACCTGTCATGAGCCCTTTATACATTATCTTAAGCAATTTTCAAGCTCTGTTAAGTAGTTACAGTTTGTTTTGTCGTTGTTTTAAGACAAAGTGTCACTTTGTCACCTAGGCTGGAGTGCAGTGGCATGATCACAACTAACTGCAGCCTCGACCTCGTGGGCTCAAGCAATCCTCCCACCTCAGCCTCCTGAGTAGCTGGGACCACAGTTGTACACCACCATGCCTGACTAATTTTTTCATTTTTATTTTTATTTGTAGAGATGAGGTCTCACTATATTGTTCAGGCTGGTCTTGAACTCCTGGCCTCAAGCAATCTCCCTCCTCTGCTTCCCAAAGTGCTGGGATTATAGGCATAAGCCACCATGCCTGGCCAATTATTCTCATTTTACAAAGGAGGAAATTGAAACTCAGAAAGGCTAAATGAGTTGCCCAGCATCCCACAGCTGGCAAGTGGCAGAGTCAGAATTAGAGCCAGGCCTTTTCTAAAGCCTACTCAGCATCAAACCGCTACCTTCTCCCACTCCCCTTTCTTCTAACCTGAATAGCTGCCCCAAATGACCCTGAATCACAACACAGATCTCAGGCCTCTACCTTGCTAAATGTCTGCACCTCTCCAGAACGTGTGAGGGCTCCAGCAGAGCTCATTTGGTTTCAGCTCTCAATTTCTCCATGTGGCTCTACATCTGCACTCGATTACGCCAAAGTTTCCTGCGGGTTCCTCTCTTCTTTCCTCGAAGGGTAAAGAACCCTCTCTTGACTCTAGAAAGTTCACAAACCTTTCACAAACAGGTGCAAAACCTTAGAATATAGGATGAAGCTTAAAGTCATACCAACGAGATTGTGACTAATGTGATGAATATTTACAACTCTGCACAAATGATGGCATGGTGATGGCCAAAAGGAACTTCACATTCTTCCATTATCCAAATTTGAGAGGTTTAGCACTGAAAAATATGTAGAAGGAACTATTGAGAGTGGAGAAAATGGGCCCCAATTTCAAGGGCATCTGTCTGTGTAAGTTCCAGGAAAAAACATTAAGAAGATCAATGAGACCTTAACAGGCAATGAGTAGATATGGATTGATTTGTGAAAATTGAGGATGTCAAAATAAAGTGCCTCTCCCAAACTGAGCAAGAAAAATTCTGCACAAATAGAGATAGTATCACTTCCCAAATTGCGAAGCTATTGACTTGCAATGATTTCTATAATACATACGAGTTACAAAGGTGTTTGTACTATCACACAAGCACCTGTGCACACAAACATATACTTGTACATAAAAAGTATACACAAAAATGTTAAGAATTATTATTTCAGGAGATAGATCATAATGTTCAGTTTTCTTTTTTTTTTTTACTAATCAGGAACATGATTTTTTGCTTCAATAGTTCACATTTGTATATTGATCATATTAATCAAAATGTCTCACAGTTCTTTAAAAGCCAATTAAAATAATTTCATTGATTTCCAAATTATTTGGGTTAAGAACTGAAGAAGGATCAAGATATGTTCCGAACCTTTAAGGGTCATTCACCATGGGCCACATGGCCTTCTGTCCACATTTTTCCTGGTACTTTCTGTAGTATTAGGGCCCAGTTTCAGAAACCTGATGACAGCAGTTCTCTTCTGATTGATGTGCATCCATACTTCAGTGTGGATGTATGAGGGATGATGGGAGTCCTTACTGGTGTGGATTTGATAAAGTCAAGGCCCTGATCTTGAAAGATGCTTCAAGTACTGAAAATTCAAAGAATTTGATTGAGGATACTTTGTAACTTAGGTTTAAAATAACGACAAGGGCACCAAGACAGTTGTTCTGGAACAGTTACTACGGGTAAGGCATGTTCTAAGAAGATTAGATGATACATGATGATGATGATAGATGATAGACAGATGATAGATCAATAGATGATAGATAGATAGATAGATAGATGATAGATAGATTAAACAGATCCTATAACAAACTAGATACTATTATTACCTCTAATTTTACAGAGAGACAGAGAAAGTTAAGTGACCTGGCCAGCATCACACATTGACTAAATGAGGCTGAGAGTTGAATCCAGGCAGTCTAGATCCAGAGTGCACACTCAGCAATTAAACAGCTCAGAAAGTTCAGACTGAGATAAATTTGAAATTTGGCCTATATTAGTATATTTGGACCTAATATTTGACAATCAAGAGCATTTTTACATACATGTGACCTAATCCTTTGTGTTAAAAACATTCTGATTGATCATCTCGCAACTATATAACTGAATGTAGTTCCATTGATCTTTCCCTTCTAATAGTGAAACAGGTAAAGTAGTTGAATAGTTATTCCAAAGCATGACCTGACTCACCTGAGGCACACAAAACTGTCCTAATAATCACTCACTGGTCACTTGTTGTGTGTCAGGCACTTAAATCTGTGAAGTAATTGCTATCATCCAGTTTTAAGGATAAAGAAGTTGAAGCCAGAGATGTTAGGATCTCACCCAAAGTGACACAACTAGTAAATGGTGGAGGCAGGCGATGAGGAGGCAGGTGATACGAGTTTAAACTTTGGATCCAAAATCCCTAGTTTAAACTCATATCACCTGCCTCCTCAACTTTTGGATTTTGGATCCAAAGTTTAAACTCAGATCAGCTACACTATACTGCCTAAATATTTAAGATAATGACTGCAATTGCCTTCTTTGAGAGAGACAGAGACTGAGAAAAAGAGAGTCTTTGCATAAAGCTGTAACCTGTAATCCTCTGCCCTCCCTTTCACACATTTTGTAATTATCTGCTAATACCACCTGTAATGTGGACTGTCATTACTATCTCAGGTCTGCATCTTGTCCTTGTGCTCCACGAGAAGCATGTCCATAACCAAGGCCTGGAACAGCTCATCAGTGACCATGTTTATCCTCCTGGGATTCACAGACCATCCAGAACTGCAGGCCCTCCTCTTTGTGACCTTCCTGGGCATCTATCTTACGACCCTGGCCTGGAACCTGGCCCTCATACTTCTGATCAGAGGTAACACCCAACTGCACACACCCATGTACTTCTTCCTAAGCAACTTATCTTTCATTGACATCTGCTACTCTTCTGCTGTGGCTCCCGAGATGCTCACTGACTTCTTCTGGGAGCAGAAAACTATATCACTTGTGGGCTGTGCTGCTCAGTTTTTTTTCTTTGTCGGCATGGGTCTGACTGAGTGCCTTCTCTTGACTGCTATGGCGTATGACCGATACGCAGCCATCTCCAGCCCCCTTCTCTACACCACCATCATGTCCCAGGGCCTCTGTACACGCATGGTGGTTGGGGCATATGTTGGTGGCTTCCTGAGCTCCATGATCCAGGCCAGCTCCATATTTAGGCTTCACTTTTGCGGACCCAACATCATCAACTACTTCTTTTGCGACCTCCCACCAATCCTGGCTCTGTCTTGCTCTGACACCTTCCTCAGTCGAGTGGTGAATTTCCTCGTGGTGGTCGCTGTTGCGGGGACATCATTCCTCCACCTCCTTATCTCCTATGGTTACATAGCGTCTGCCGTCCTGAAGATCCCTTTAGCAGAGGGCCGATGGAAAGCCTTCAGCACGTGTTCCTCGCACCTGATGGTGGTGACTCTGCTGTTTGGGACGGCCTTTTTCATGTACCTGCGACCCAGCTCCAGCTACTCGCTAGGCAGGGACAAAGTGGTGTCTGTGTTCTATTCACTGGTGATCCCCATGCTGAATCCTCTCATTTACAGTTTGAGGAACAAAGAGATCAAGAATGCCCTGTGGAAGGTGTTGGACAAAAAGAAAGTGTTTTCTTAGGTCATGCATAGAAACTTATTTATCCAAACTGCTGGAGAATTAAACTATCCAAGGCTTCACCTCCACCTCTGCCTCAGGCAAGGGAGACATTTGGTGCTTTTCTTTGAAAGTGGAGACTGTTTCCACAAGATTCCTCTCACCCTTCCTCATGGTCACTTGTCTACTGACTATGCCATAGGCCATAGATAGCCAAAAAGGAGAAGGAATTTATTCAGGAAAAAAACAAATAAAAAAACATACAAATAAAAAACAATAACCTCCCCAGAATAGCCTATTTTCACAATAATCACAATAACTAGTCTTTATTGGGCAGTTAATATGCACCAGCCACAAAAGTTATTTAACTAAATACTCATTGCAGTACTAAAATACACATTGCCCTATCCCTATGTTACAAATAAGGAAACAATGTGTCAGCAAGGAAAACTAACTTGCTCAGGGTCACGAAGGAGGGGGCAGTTCTCTGATTCACACCAAAAGAAAAATTACAGGTGTCTTTCCCACACGCCCTTTTTCATAATAAGTCAGCTTACTTGGAACAATTTTAAAAACAAAGAAAAGAAAAATACAATATACATAATATCAGAGCTCAAATTAGTGGAGAAAACTTTTTACTTCAAATTGTAAATAGGTATATGCGTTTTTCTGATTTTCAAAATCAGAAGCGATTTAAAATCATTTTTTTAAATTAGACACAACAGAATGTCTTTTTAAAATAAAAATGCCAAAATCCAATTAGTGACAGATAATGGCTACCAGTGTTGTGATATATTAATACATCTTTCCAGACTTCTAAACATGTGGATGTTTTTCCCAAAAATAACATCATGTGACATATTCACTGTTTTAATATGTCACTAAAAAGAAGTCTTGCCATGTTTAAAAGTACAGTTCTACATTATCAATTTGAATGTCTGCAAATATTTAATTGTACTATTGTACTATTTTTATTGGACAAATTTTCTATATCGGATGCTAACTTAAATTCTAATTTCTTCTATTTGGGACAGCACTGTGATGAACTTTGTTTATACTTAGGACGTTATGCATTTGCTTTATTAAGTCTTAAGCATAAATTCCTAAAGTCGAATTTTTGAGTCATGGGATTTGTTCATTTTATATTTTGACATATATTTCCCAAATGACCCCAGAAATTTTGCCCATATGTGCACTCCTATTAACCATATGTGAAGGTGTCACTTTCCCCACATCTATGCCAATAGCAGACTTTTTTAATATTGGCTAACCTTATAGAGGAGAAATGATACCTCACTGCAGTTTAATTTGTATTTCCTTTTTTTTCTTTCTTTCCCTTTTTTAATAGAGACAGGCTCTTCTTATGCTGCCCAGGCTGATCTCAAACTCCTGACCATCTTTTCACATGTGGACTAACCAACCATATTTTTCTGTGAATCATGACTCATTTTTGTTTTAAAGTATCAAAATGTCTGTGTCTTATGGATTTATAAGAGCTCTTCATATATCAAAGAAGTTAAGCTTGTTTTATATTACATTTTTTAGATATTGTCCCGTTTTTTATTTATATTTAGTTTTAAGCTTATTTATAATGCTTTTAAAATCTGAAAGTTTTATATGTTTACTTAGTCAAGTATAATAATATAATCATTGCTGTAATGCTCCTCTACTCCAAATTTATAAAAACATTTACCTAAGTTTTATTCTAATATTTTAATTATTTAATTTTGGTTATTTATATTATTATATATTGGGTATAATATCATTTTATTAAGGTGACAAAATCCTTTTGTCTTCCATTTCTATGAGAAGTTAAAAAGTGTTATAACTTATTTCAGCTCATAGTATCTATCTATAAAAAGAAATTAAACATTCAAACGCAATTGGAGTTGGGCTATGTCCTTTTTTGTTTTTGGAGACAAGTTCTTGCTCTGTCACCCAGACTGGAGTACAGTGGTGCAATCACAGCTCACTGCAGAGCTTCGATATCCTGGGCAGAATTGATCCGTCCAGTTCAGCCTCCTGTGTAGCTGGGACTACAGCACATACCACCACCACACCTGGCTAATATTTTTTGTAGAAACAGGGTTTCTCCATGTTGCTCAGGCTGGTCTCAAACTCCTGGCCTCAAGTGATCCGCCCACCTCCACCTACCAAATTGCTGGGATTAAAGGTGTGAGCCACCACACCCAGCCTGTTTCTTTTCTTTTTTTTTTTTTTAACTTTTGTTTTCCATTCAGGGGTGTAAGTGCACATTTGTTACATAGGAAAACTTGTGTCACGGGGGTTGTTGTACAGATTATTTCATCACCAAGACACTAAGTCTAGTATCCATTAGTTATTTTTCCTGATCCTCTCCTTCTTCCCACTCTCCACTCTCCAAAAGGCCCCAGCATGTGTCGTTCCCCTCTATGTATCCATGTGTTGTCATCATTTAGCTCCCACTTATAAGTGAAAACATGCAGTACTGGGTTTTCTGCTCCTGTGTTAGTTTGCTAAGGATAATGGCCTCCAGCCCCACCCATGTCTCTGCAAAGGACATGATCTCAGTCTTTTTTCTGGCTGCATAGTGTTCCATAGTGTATATGTACCACATTTTCTTTACCCAGTCTATCATTGACGGGCATTTAGGTTGATTCCATGTCTTTGCTATTGTGAATAGTGCTGCAATGAACATACATGTGCATGTCTTTATAATACAGTGATTTCTATTTTTTTGGGTATATACCCAGTAATAGGATTGCTGGATGGAATGGTATTTTGTCTTTAGATCTTTGAGGAAGAACCACACTGTCTTCCACAATGGCTGGATTAATTTACATTCCCAGTAATAGTATATAAGTGTATGTTTTTCTCCACAACTTTGCCAGCATCTGTTATTTTTTGACTTTTTAATAGTAGCCATTCTGACTAGTATTAGATTGTATCTCATTGTGGTTTTGATTTGCATTTCTGTAATGATCAGTGATGTTCAGCTTTTTTTCATATGATTGTTGGCTTCATGTATGTCCTCTTTTGAAAAATGTGTGTTCATATATTTGCCCACTTTTTTATGGAGTTGTTTGGATTTTTTCTTGAAAATTTATTTAAGTTCCTTATAGATGCTGGATATTAGACAGTTGTTGGATGCATAGTTTGCAAAAAAATTTTCTCCCATTCTGTAGGTTTTCTGTTTCCTCTTTTGACTGTTTCTTTTGCTGTGCAGCAGCTATTTACAATACCTTTATCATCAGTTAACATTAGAAAACTAACATACCATTTGACCTAGTAAGTTCATTCTGGCGAATATATCTTAAAAATAAATTACAGATGCACATGAAATGCACTTACAAAGTGTTGAGTGCAGGATTATTCGAAAATACTAATCAGGGACTGACTAGGTAACTGAAGAGATCAAGGTACGACTTTTGTGACCCCTCACTTCCCGTACATTCTACAAGCCTGACTCACAATGCCACCCACTCACCCTGGTTTCCATACTCTCTATCTCAAGCCCTGAATCCCAGACTGCTGTGCTCTCCTGGCTGGTGTCTCATTCCAATTTGGCATTCATGACTGATGCTTATTCTTCACCTGCCTGGTTCCCACATACCTATGAAAACCTGTCTCTACCTTAGTAACCAAAGTATTTCCCATCACATTCCACAAAGGATCACGGAGATCTTGCAGCAACAACAAAAAACTACATGCAATATCATGTGAAAAAAATATGGAGTAGGAAATTAAGTCATACATATGTTTTTGAATATATGAAAGTCAAAGCAAAGATACATAGTCAGGGCCCGGCGCAGTGGCTCACGCCCGTAATCCCAACACTTTGGGAGGCTGAGGTGGATGGATCACCTGACGTCAGGAGTTCCAGACCAGCCTGACCAACATTGTGAAAGCCCATCTCTACTAAAAATACAAAAATTAGCCAGGCATGCTGGCGCACACCTGTTGTCCCAGCTACTCAGGAGGATGAAGCAGGAGAATCACTTGTACCCAGGAGGCAGAAGTTGCAGTGAGCCGAGATCGCACCACTGCACTTCAACCTGGGCAACAGACCAAGACACTGTTTAAAACACACACACATACACACACACACACACACACACACACACACACACACACACACGAGATACACATTCAGTTATACAGTTCTTATTGCCTAAGAAAAGAACTCTCACTGATGTCCCAGGGGAGCTCTGCCTTGCACTTAGGTCTAGGATAAATGTCTTCTTTGGAGTCTTCTGGGGAGAACTGAATAGATCCTGCCCTGAGTATGGTCCAAAGGTGGATGCTCTTCCTTGTAGACACTCTGATAAAAGGCAATAACATAATTCCAAATACACTGTACCAGTTAGTGTGTTACTGGATGCTGACATATTAAATTAAGATTTATTTTGGGCTGTATATCTTATATATGTGCAATTTTTAAAAGACTATTAAAAGTTTTTTAATTAAAAATAAATAAATAAAAATAAAAAAGGCAACTTACTTCCACAGGAATGAAATTACTCTAATGGTGGAAACATCAGAGATCTAAGAAGATCACAAGATTTTTGTTTAAGAGGACTTGTATATGTTGTAACCCCTCAAACTAAACTATAAAATAGACTCAACTGTAAGAGAACAGAAATAAGAAAAATTAAGAACTATGTTGTTTATGGAATACTTTCTTTTGCTTTTACTTCAGGGAAAGTGCTGTATCCTTTTTTCATGTAGCATACTCTCTTCCTTCTTATCCTATCTTGTTCAGACATAGTTATGTTTTTTTAAATGCCAATTGCCTACTTTTTATTGTTGAATTAGATTTTGTTCATCTCAGTTATTTAAAATTTTTTAAATTATGTAGAATATGCTTCTTTGGGACATACAGATATTCTTTTGTTTCACATACCTGCTGTATCAAATGGTTTGGGGGTGGGGTTGTTGTTGTTTAGTGGAGAGAGGGACTTGTTCTGTCACCCAAGCTGGAGTACAATGGCATAATCACAGCTCACTGTAGCCTTGAATTTCTGGGCTCAAGCGATCCTCCCACTTCAGCCTCCTGAGTAGCTGGGACTACAGGTGCACAGCACCGTACCTGGCTAATTTTTTTTAAATTCGTTGTGGTTATAGAGATGGAGTCTCACTATGTTGCCCTGGCAGGTCTCATATTCCTCAGCTCAAGCAATCTGACTGCCTCGATCTCCCAAAGTGCTGGGATTACAGGCATTAGCCACTGCACCTGGATCATACAGTTATTCTTACTGAAAGAAGTTTGTCCTCCCATGACTGAATTTCTGATTTGGGAAAAAGCAATGTTAATATAATAATTTGCTATCATATAACAATAGTAGAATATCCCTGGAATTTGAGTCTATAAACCTGGTTAAAGTTCTTTATTATGGCCAGGCGTGGTGGCTCACGTCTGTAATCCCAGCACTTTTGGAGGCCAAGGCAGGCGAATCACCTGAGGTCAGGAGTTTGAGACCAGCCTGACTAACATGGTGAAACCCCATCTCTACTAAAAATACAAAAATTAGCTGAATATAGTGGCCAGCACCTGTAATCCCAGCTACTCAAGAGGCTGAGGCAGGAGAATCACTTGAACCTGGGAAGTGGAAGTTGCAGTGAGCTGAGATCTTGCCATTGCACTCCAGCTTGGGCTACAGAGTGAGACTCCATTTAGGAAAAAAAAATAAAAAGTTTTATTTCTTTCACCAATTCAAACTATGATTCTCAAAAAAAAAAAGTCCTTCTCCAGTCACCCCTAAAGTAAGAAAATTAGACTAATTTATCTCTAAAGTCCTGTGAAGCTCTAATGATCAGTTTTTCTGTGATACTAAAATACACCCTGAACAATGACTGTAGCTCTATACTCTACCAAGAGCCCTGTGTGTCACTAGCAAGGTCCAGGCTTCCCAGAGTGCCAAAGAGGAGTACTTAAAAGAGCCTGACTCTTCTCTTTTTATAAGGGATGAGATGAGGATTAGGTAGTCAGGCTACTCAATAAACTGTTTAAGCCTTATATAAACACTAAAATTTAGTAAGCCAAAGTAGACTTTCTGATTTCTCAGAGTGGTACAGTGGAAAAACCTCTGGAACCTGTTATGTAAAAGAAAAATTATTCACCAGACAATTATTAAAGACAGGAAGATAGAGTTCATTTAAAACTCTTGCAATAGAAGAAAAAGATTGAGCTCAACTCGAAATATAGCAAAAACAAGTGAAGATTTATAAGCAATGAGCAGAGTGAGGGAGGTCAGTGGATTGAAAATTACTAAGAAGTGATATCAAAGGTAGGGTGATTCTTCCTAAACTGGCATAAAAGAATTCTTGCTAAAGACTGGCCAAGGATTTAGACACAAGGACTTAGATATTGAGGGTGAGGGATGAGGTTAAAGATAATAAATATATAAAAGGGTAAGGAATTTGATTAGATATCAACGGTGGGAAATTCTCATTAAACTGACTTGGCAAGATTCCTGCTAAAACTGGGCTGAGCAAAGACAGACATGGAAGGTCAAGGTTGAGTCATAGTCAAGAAAAGGGCTCAGAGGAGCCTAACCAAAATTTGGTCAAGGAGGGAATCTTTCTCAAGTCAGAAAAATGATTTGGATTTGAATCCTTGATGTACAACTCAGGAATTTTGTGACTATGCAGATGTGAATAAGTCATTAACTGCTCTAAAGCTTTAGTTTCCCCATATATAAACTGGAGACAACCATTCTAAAGACTCTTCAGAAACTTCATGGCAATCAAAATCGAGATGAGCTATTACAGGTGAAAGCTCTTGGTAAAGCATAGGCAAATGGCCACAGTCCATCCATCTCTCTCTAGTGAGAGTGAGGATATAGACAGGTGATGGTTTTATTTTCTGTTAACCCAGGGTATTTACAATAAGAAAGAAGAACCATATGGATGAAGAATTTCCAGACCACAAAGGGAAGACTGGCCCAGTTTTTCGGGGTAGTCATGATGACCTGAAAGCTTGAGAGTAGTGTGTGATCGATGATTTTGCTACCTCATGTCACCATAATCCAACCCCTAATATATCTTGGCCCAAGGTAGGACCTGGAGGAGAGTCATGCCCATCATGGACCAGATCAACCACACTAATGTGAAGGAGTTTTTCTTCCTGGAACTCACTCATTCCCGGGAGCTGCAGTTTTTCTTATTTGTGGTCTTCTTTGCTGTGTATGTAGCAACCGTCCTGGGAAATGCACTCATTGTGGTCACTATCACCTGTGAGTCCCACCTGCACATGCCCATGTACTTTCTCCTTCGGAATAAATCAGTCCTGGACATCGTTTTTTCATCCATCACCGTTCCTAAGTTCCTGGTGGATCTTTTGTCAGAGAGGAAAACCATCTCCTACAATGGCTGCATGGCACAGATCTTTTTTTTCCACTTTGCTGGTGGGGTAGATATTTTTTCCCTCTCTGTGATGGCCTATGACAGATACCTTGCAATCGCCAAGCCCCTGCACTATGTGACCATTATGAGGAGAGAGGTGTGGGTGGCCTTGGTGGTGGCTTCTTGGGTGGGTGGTGGTTTGCATTCAATTGTCCAGGTGATTCTGATGCTCCCACTCCCCTTCTGTGGCCCCAACACTCTGGATGCCTTCTACTGTGATGTGCCCCAGGTGGTAAAACTGGCTTGCACTGACACCTTTGCTTTGGAGCTTCTCATGATCTCTAACAACGGACTGGTGACCCTGCTCTGGTTCCTCTTGCTCCTGGGCTCCTACACCGTCATTCTGGTGATGCTGAGATCCCACTCTGGGGAGGGGCGGAACAAGGCCCTCTCTACGTGCACTTCTCACATCCTGGTGGTGACTCTTCACTTCGTGCCTTGCATTTACATCTACTGCCGGCCCTTCACGACGTTGCCCATGGACACAACCATATCCATTAATAACACGGTCATTACCCCCATGCTGAACCCTATGATCTACACCCTCAGAAATCAAGAGATGAAATCAGCCATGCAGAGGCTGCAGAGGAGGCTTGGGCCTTCCAAGAACAGAAAATGGGGGTGAGCAGTCAGATGGAGAGTGAAAGTCCATCAGATTTAGTTTTCTCAAAATGCTAGCCTAAGAGTAACAGGTAGCTAGCTCTTCTTCCACCACTTCATTGCATATCTTGATAATCACTCTATTCTACTGGACAGAGTAAACAAACAAAAAGAAGAAATGAGATTAAACAATGTGAGTTATCAGCTTGCGGACTGGGAAGAAGGAGATATAAGGTTGAAATCAATACTCTAAATGTTTTTGGTGTTATCTGTGACTCATACCAACATTTATCTCACTTTTAGCACCGGTAATATGAAAGTATCATTACTTGCTCACAAGGTTGTCAAAACAATAAAATGTGATCAATGCTGTGAGGATGATAGTTGTGAAGATTAGCACTGCTCCTGGCATTAATCAGGCATTCAATCAAAATTCCCTATTACCTATCCCTTTATTCCTAAATGTGCGTATACATGGACTACATACATTTATTTCATATATGCTTTCTCTGGTGACTCTGCTATATGCAGTCATTGTTAAAATCATTTGGTTTTATATTTTAAGTACAGAATCTTAAATATATTTCACCAATTAGTGAAAAGGGAAGAAATATTTTAAATTGTAAGTCAAATATATACATGGACCAAGTATTTCCTGTTCTCAGGTCTAGTCTACTGATTTACATACTGAAATCTAAAAGATGCTTGTATAGTTTGGGGACATATAAGCACAGAGACAATTTTTTTATGTTAACCTGAACTTCCTTTTTTTCTTTATACCCTCTTTACATTTCACCCTCGGGGCTTTTATGACTGGAATAAAACCATGGTTTTTGTTTATGTAAGGGTAGACAATTCAAGACAAGACATGGTAGTTCAAGAAAACAAAACCTATCTGATAAATACATTTTATGATTTCATGGCCCATTTTTTGTTCCAGGAGAGAAAAGAAACACATTGTATTCAGGGTCATTTAGGAATAGCTACTGAGTCCGTGTTAGAATCCGCCTGTCTCTCGAGGGAAGGATTCCAAGAGAGTAGATATGTAGACACAGTGAATGCTCCTTCTCCTTCTATGCTCACTTCAAATCCACCCTTCAGCCTTCAACTTCCATTGGATAGTTCAAAAATTATCCAATGGAAGTAAGGAAGCTCAAGAAATTGCAACACATTGAAAAAAAGTTTTGCAAGGTACCAAACAGTTATAATGCATTAATATTTGGCCAAGAAGATCCTAGTAGTTGACATACATCTGTGATCCTCCCTGAGTCCTACAAGACAGAGTTATTGAGCCAAGACTCCTAATCAGCTTCCCCTGTAGCCCCAAGGGCCTAGAGTCACAGCTACTCATGGCAGGAGGATAGTTTGAGCCCAGGCATTGGAGACTAGCTTGGACAACACAGCAAGACCTTGTTTACACACACACACACACACACACACACACACACACACAGAGAGTTATTGGCCCCCTCAGGGAGCTTTCTTAGCATTTTTCCTAATTGCTCCCTTACAAGGAAATTCAAAACAAAAATATACTGTACACATTTCTATGTACTGAGGTCTTTTGAAGAGCCATACATTATTGTAATATATAAGTTTTGTTGCTCTCCTGAGAACGAATTGTTGTCTCTTTGGGCATGTCAGGCTTTCATTGTGTATGAATGATTATATGACATTAGATGTTTCCAGATACCAATATTTTCCCAAAATTCAGAGAAACACAGAATAGGCAGATTCATCCAGATACCAGTATTTTCCCAAAATTCAGAGAAACACAGAATAGGCAGATTCACGTCCATGTCTTCTGGGGCCTTGAAAGAATTTGGAAAGCAGAGAAATATGGCCACCTTTATTTGGGGGAGTGGGGTGGTGGTGTATGCGCATATGTGTGAAATTGCTTGCAGTAATAACTTGGAAACTGTTTAATAACTCCCACTGAAATTCCGACACTACCAGAAGAATGCCCATTAAATTTCAACACTCATATCCAATAAAATTTCCTTTGCTAATTCTCATATTAGTCCTGAGCCTGAGAGATTAGTGCATGCAGCAAGGACATTTTGAGCCAGGCAGAAGAGCCAACAATTATGTAACTCTCTTAGTCTGCCTTTCCAACATGAAGGCTGAAGAGAAGACGTTGAAATCTGGTATAATTTATCTTCAGAAGGACTTTACCTTTAAGCACCGTATTTCCCCACCGTTCTATAGGCTGAGGCCCAGCTACCCAGTCTCAGGTGGTGTAAATTGATGGTTGGACACTGTAGGATTTAGGTAAGAATATTAAACTGTCAGAGTATGAGATATTATGGATTATACATGAATACGATGAGCATGAAAAATGTGTCAAGTGTATAAGATGTGGCAAAAATAGTTGAAAACTTCAGGAACATGAAACCAAAAAAATGGATGTTAAATATTGAGAAATGAGTAATGTCTTCATAAAAAGGAACCACTGCAATGGGTCAGCATGATAAAAGAGAAGGCAGTTTGTATTTGATTTAAAAAAAAAAAAAAAAAAAAACCATGTGGTGGCTCATGCCTGTGATCCTAGCACTTTGGGAGGCTGAGATAGGTGGATTGCCTGAACTCAGCTAAGAGTTCAAGACGAGCCTGGCCAACATAATGAAACCCCATCTCTATTTAAAAAAACAAAAAAATTAGCCAAGTATAGTGGCACACCCCTGTAGTCCCAGCTACTCAGGAGGCTGAGGCACAAGAATCACTTGAACCCAGGAGGCAGAGGTTGCAGTAAGCAGAGATCGTGCCACTGCACTCCAGCCTGAGCAGCAGAATAAGATTCTGTCTCCAAAAACAAATTAAAGTAAAAATAAAAGAAAAAAGAAAAAGAAAGGAGCAGGTTTTGTTTCAGTTTACAGTTTGTCCACGAGGATCATGAAGCTCTTTCTACAAAATAGGTGCTTCCTTACAAAAACACGACTTTAACCTCAAAGTCCCTTAACAACTGTGAAGGTTTCAAAGTCAGCTCCGTATGCATACTTTGACCATGGTTCACTAGGTGTCATTTCTCTTTGATTCAAAGACAGCCTGTTCCCAAATCCATTCACCCAGTGCTGAAGCCTCACTTCCGCTTGGTCAGTTCACACATGTTTGCTGAAACAAAAATAAGCAAGCTGATTCAAAAAGAAGCTATTCTTTCACAGAATAGCATTTTACATTCTGCAAATGTCTTTATAAATAACCTTTCATGACAGGCAGGAAAGATTCGGTTTTAGGAGAAAGGGAAAGGAACCAAGTTAACTGAATGTCTAACACTGAATGACAGGTGCTTTACAAACATGACCACATTTGCTCCTTATGCTACCTAACAAAGTATTATGCTTCCCAGTTTCCAGAGAAGTAAACTAAAGAAAAATAAAGGACTTTCCTCAGGTAACAAAGTAGGAAGAGACAGAATTTCAACCCTGATGTGCCGTATTCCAAAGCTCTTAACATTATCCCACACTGCATTATCATAGACTGCCGCGGAATTTCACCACTGAAGATCTGAGGCACAAGGAGGTAAAGCGGCTTTCTCAAAGCCGCAGAATTTTTTCATGGCCTATATCAGAACACGAATCTCTACCTAGCATCCCTGAAACCAACTCAAAGATATGAGCAACATAGACTGGGTACAGTGACTCATGTCTGTAATTCCAGCACTTTGAGAGGCGGAGGTGGGAGGATCACCTGAAGTCAGGAGTTTGAGACCAGCCTGGCCAACATGGTGAAACCCCATCTCTACTAAAAATACAAAAATTAGCCGGGGATGGTAGCGTGTTCCTATAACCTCAGGTACTCAGGAGGCTGAGGCAGGAGAATTGCTGGAACCTGGGAGGCAGGGGTTGCAGTGAGCAGAAATCATGCCATTGCACTCCAGCCTGAGCAACAAGAGTGAAACTCTGTCTCAAAAAAAAAAAGAAAGATGTGAACAAGATAGCTTCTTAACTTGTGTTCATCAAGATTCTTCTCACTCACTCAGACACCAAAGCCAAAACATATAAGTCATGATATGCATTTATCAACTAGATTTATTCATTAATGTAAAAAGCATTAATAAGCACCTAACATGTGCCCCAGACAAGGTAAGGCTTTAACAACATTAGGATGAATAAAAACACTGAGCAGACAGGATGAACTTGAAGCTTAATAGGAAAATTATACTGAATTAAGGAGAGACAGACATATAAGAAATCAGATGCTATAAACCCATGGTAAGTAACAGAAGAGAAGTCAGGGCAGAGAATGGCGGAGACACACAGGAGGGAACTGGGTGAGGAGTGTTAGGAAAATGTCCGCAAAAGAGTATATCCTGAATCTAAGTGTTAAAAGACCGGGATGTGTCAAGGCAGATAGCTGGCATATTCTGAGAATTGGAAGGACATGGTAGGCAGAGGGAGCAACAGGAACATAGACCCAAAACCATAGACAAACAATAATTTGCATAATATTTGAGCCACTGAAACCAAGAATCAAAGGAAACAAGGCACCAGATAATATCTAAGATTTAAAAAATGGATATAAAAAAAGGAGTTTGGGGGGTTTGGGGTTTGTTTGTTTGTTTGTTTGTTTGTTTGTTTGTTTGTTTTGAGATGGAGTCTCACTCTGTCACCCAGGCTGGAGTGCAGTGGTACGATCTCGGCTCACTGCAACCTCTGCCTCCCGAGTCCAAGCTATTCTCCTGCCTCACCCTTCCAAGTAGCTGGATTTCAGTCCCTCACCACCACTCCTGGCTAATTTTTGTATTTTTAGTAGAGACAGGGTTTCACCACATTGGCCAGGCTGGTCTCAAACTCCTGAACTCAACTGATCTTCCCGCCTCAGCCTCACGAAGTGCTGGGATTACAGGCATGAACCACCATGCCTGGCCCAAACAAAAAGGAGTTTAAACCTTATTTTTTAGGCAATAAGTAATCATTAAAAAATTTAAAGAAATAAATAACGTAGTCTTATTTAGGATAAAAAGACATTTCTGGAAACAACAAAGAAAACGAGGTAAGAGAAATGTAGACCAAAGAAAAAGAGACCAGTTAGGGAATTCCTGCAACCACCTAAGAATAGATGATAGGCTTTAACTGAGGATGGAGAAAAGAGAGTAAGAGAAGTAAAGTGGAATCCTAGGAGAGATAATTTTGCACAATATCCTGGTACCTTGCCAAGTGGGTAGCTCAGTATATGTCATTGGGATGAAATGCTGTCTCCATCAGTAGATGTTGTGAACTTGAGTGTGTCCACGTGGAAGAAATAGACTTGGGAAACAAAGAGTCACATTCTCTGGAGCAAATGAGAGGCAACATGTGTTTTGGGTTTGTTTATCCACATGATTTTTTAAGATTATCACCCTTCCAAAGCTTGTTTTTCTACAACCTGAGCATGATGCCTTCCAGCTGTGCACTGAACTGGGGACCTTCTGACTGTACTATGGTGCCAGATGACTCAGGCAGATGCTTATGCTGAGTATGGCTTTTTTCCTCTGAGTTAACTTTTGTCATGTTGCCACCACTATAAATTTTATAAATTATTAAAATTATGGTGTCATACTCCAGGAAAAAAAATATATTGAAGTGTCATGAATGGAAAATGTATTGGGCTGAAAGTCAAAAGCTGACTTCACTGCTACCTTGCTGTGTGGTCTCCTACATGTCACTTGAGCCTATCAGGAACTTTATTTTTCTTTAATTAATCCAAGAGCAACAGAACGTTACTGGTTCTTTGAAGAGATAAATAAAACTGAGAGACCATTAGCAAGATTAACCAAGAAGAGAGAAAATCCAAATAACATCACTAAGAAATGAAACAGAAGATATTATAACTGACACCACTGAAATATGAAAGATTATTCAAGCCTACTATGAACAGTTTTATGCACATAAACTAGAAAACCTAAAGAGAAGAATAAATTTCTAGCAAAATACAACCCCCTATCTTAAATCAGGAAGAATTAGATACCCTGAACAGACCAATAACAAGCAGCGAGATTGAAATCGTAATTTAAAAATTACCAACAAAAAAAGTCCAGGACCAGATGGATTCACACCTTAATTCTATCAGGCATTCAAAGAAGAATTGGTACCAATCCTTTTGACAATATTCCACAAGGTAGAGAAAGAAGGCACTCTCCTTAACTAATTCTATGAAGCCAGCATCACCCTAATACCAAAACCAGGAAAGACACAATCAAAAAAGAAAACTACACAATTATATCCTTGATGAATATAGATACTAAAGTCCTTAACAAAATATTAGCTAAACAAATCCGACAACATATCAAAAAGGTAGTCCACCATGATCAAGTGGGTTTCATACCAGGGATGCAGGGATGGTTTAACATATGCAAGTCAGTAAATGTGATACATCACATAAATGGAGTTAAAAACCAAAACCACATGATCATTTCAATAGATGCAGAAAAAGCGTTGACAAAATCCAACATCCCTTTATGATTAAAACTCTCAGCAAAATCAGCATACAAGGGACATTACTCAATGTAATAATAGCCATCTATGACAAACCCACAGCCAACATAATACTGAATGGGGAAAAGTTGAAAACATTCCCACTGATAACTGGAATAAGACAAGGATGCCCACTCTCACCACTCCTCTTCAACATAGTACTAGAAGTCCAAGCCAGAGCAATCAGACAAGATAAAGAAATAAAGGGCATCCAAACCAGTAAAGAGGAAGTCAAAGTGTTACTCTTTGCTGACAACATGGTCTTTTACCTTGAAAACCCTAAAGACTCCTTCAGAAAGCTCCTAGAACTGATAAAATAATTTGGCAACGTTTATGGATACAAGATTAATGTACACAAATCAATAGCTCTTCTATACAACAACAGTGACCAAGCAGAGAATCAAACAAAGAACTCAACCCCTTTTACATTAGCTACAAAAAAATAAAATATTCAGGAACATACCTAACTAAGGAGATGAAAGACTTCGACAAGGAAAACTATAAAGCATTGCTGATAGAAATCATAGATGACACAAACAAACAAATGGAAACACATTCCATGCCCATGGATGGATAAAAGCAATATTGTGAAAATGGCCATACTGCCAAATGCAGTCGACAAATTCAGTGCAATCCCCATCAAAATACCACCATCATTCTTCAAAAAATTAGAAGAAAAAAAATCCTAAAAGTCATATGGAACCAAAAAAAGAGCCTGCATAGCCAAAGCAAGACTAATCAAAAAGAACAAATCTGGAGGCATCAAACTACCAGATTTCAAACAATACTATAAGGTCATAGTGACCAAAACAACATCATCCTGGTATAAAAACAGGAACATAGACCAACGGAACAGAATAGAGAACCCAGAAATAAACTCAAATACTTATAGCCGACTGATCTTTGACAAAGCAAACAAAAACATAAAGTAGGCAAAGAAGACTTTTTCAACAAATGGTGTTGAGATCATTGACTAGCTATATGTAGGAGAATAAAACTGGATCCTCATCTCTCATGTTATACAAAAGCCAACTAAAGGTGGATTCAAGACTTAAACCTAAGACCTGAAGCTATAAAAATTCTAGAAGATAACCTTGGAAAAACCCTTCTAGACATGGGGTTAGGCAAGGATTTCATGATCAAGAAGTAGAAAGCAAATATAATAAAAACAAAGATAAATTGCTGGGACCTAATTAGACTAAAGAGCTTTTGCATGGCAAAAGGAACAGTCAGCAGAGTAAACAGACAATCCACAGAGTGAGAGAAAATCTTCACGATTTATATATCTGACAAAAGACTAATACCCAGAATCTATAATGAACTCAAACAAATCAGTAAGTAAAAAAACAAAACAATCCCATCAAAAAGTGGGCTAAGGACATGAACAGACAGTTTTCAAAAGAAGATACGCAAATGGCCAATAACCATATGAAAAATTTCTGAACATCACTAATGGTTAGGGAAATGCAAATCAATACCAAAATTTAATACCACCTTACTCCTGCAAGAATTGTCATATCAAAAAATCAGAAAACAGTAGATGTTGGCATGGATGTGGTGAACAGGGAACACTTCTACACTACTGGTGGGAATGTAAACTCATACAGACACTATGGAAAACAGCATGGAGATTCCTTAAAGAACAAAAAGTAGAACTACCATTTGATCCAGCAATCCCACTACTGGGTATCTAACTAGAGGACAAGAAGTCATTATTCAAAAAAGACATTAACACATGCATGTTTATGGTAGCACAATTTATAATTACAAAATCGTGGAACCAACCCAAATGTCCATCAATCAATGAGTGGATAAACTGTGAGATACATATATATGAGGGAATACTATGCAGCCATAAAAAGGAATGAATTAATATCATTTGCAGTGATCAGGATGAGACTGGAGACTATTATTCTAAGTGAAGTAACTCGGGAATGGGAAACCAAACATCATATGTTCTCATTGATATATGGGAGCTAAGCTATGAGGACACAAATGCATAAGAATGGCACAATGGAGCGGAGGATCCAAGATGGCCAAATAGGAACAGCTCTGCAGTGCAGTTCCCAGTGAGAACACAGAGGGTGAGTGATCACATTTCCAAATGAGGTTTTACTTCCCACAGACCAGGAAATTCCTGGGCAGAAAAGTGCCACGAGTTTCCAGCACAGCTGTTTGACCCGGCACAGTGGGTCTCCATACAAAAATCTGGGTAGCCATTTCAACTGGCACCTGGAATGCCTGAGAGACAGAGTCACCCATTTAACTGAAAAAAAGGAGGCTGAAATAGGGAGCTGGGTGATCTGGCTCAGCAGGTCCCACCCCCACGAAGACCAGCAATCTGAAACGCTCTGGACTGAGAGTTTCACAGCAACCACAACTGGATCCGGGATGGCCCAGCTCTGTGGGGGGAAAGGGGTCCACCATTACCAAGGTAGTCCACCACTACTGAGGCAGTCCACCATTACTGAGGCAGTTCTAACCATACCTCTATAAACAAAACCACAAGGAAGTTCACACAGCAGCTGGGCAGAGCCCACAGCAGCTCAGCAACGACTCTGCTGGAAGACTGTGACTAGGCTACCTCCTCGCTGGGCAGGGCATCTCTGAAAAAAGGCAGCAGCACGTCAGGAACTTATAAATAAGGCCCCACCTTCCCAGGACAGAGCAACTGAGAAAAAAAGGTGGTTATGAGTTCCGCTGCAACAGACTTAAATGTACCTGTCTGACAGCTCTGAATGGAACAACAGAGCTCACAGCTCAGCACTTGAGCTCCAATAACGGACAGATTGTCTCCTCAAGCAGCTCCTTGACCTCTGTATAACCAAAGAGACACCTCATAAAGGAGAGCTCAGGCTGACATCTGATGGGTATCCTTCTGGGACAAAGATAACAGAAGAATCTGGCAGCATTCCTTATGGTTCTGCAGCTGCCACAGGTGATCCCCAGGCAAGCAGGGTCTGGAGTTGACCTCCAGCAGTCCTACAGCAGAGGGGCCTAACCGTTAGAAGGAAAATTTATAAACAGAAAGAAATAACTTCATCATCAACAAAAAGGACATCTACTCAGAGACCCCATTCGAAAGTCACCAACTACAAAGACCACAGGTAGATAAATCCACAAAGATGGGAAGAAACCAGTGTAAAAAGGATGAAAACACCCAAAACCAGAACACCTCTCTGCCTTCAAGGGACCACAACTCCTCACCAGCAAGGGAACAAGGCTGGATGGAGAATGAGTCTGATGAATTGACGGAAATAGGCTTCAGAAAGTGAGTAATAACAAACTTCTTTGAGATAAAAAACATGTTCTAACCCAATGCAAAGAAACTAAGAACCTTGAAAAAAGGTTTGACAAAATGCTGACCTGAATAAAGAGCTTAGAGAAGAATATAAATGAATTGATGGAGCTGAAAAACAAAACATGAGAACTTTGTGAAGCATATACAAGTTTCAACAGCCAAATCGACCAAGTGGAAGAAAGGATATCAGAGATTGAAGATCAACTCAATGAAATAAAATGAGAAGGCAAGACTAGAGAAAAAAGAGTGAAAAGAAATGAACAAAATCTCCAAGAAATATGGGATTATGTGAAAAGACCTAATCTACGTTTGACAGGTATACCTGAATGTGATAGAATGAATTCAAGCTGGAAAATACTCTTCAGGATATTATCCAGGAGAACTTCCCCAACCTAGCAAGGCAGGCCAATATTCAAGTCCAGGAAATACAGAGAACACTACACAGATATTCCTTAAGAAGAGCAACCCCAAGGCACATAATTGTCAGATTCACCAGGGTTGAAATGAAGGAAAATATGCTAAGGGAAGCCAGAGAGAAAGGTCAGGTTACCCACAAAGGGAAGCCCATCAGATTCACAGCAAATCTCTTAGCAGAAACCCTACAAACCAGAAGAGAGTGGGGGACAATATTCAACATCCTTAAAGAAAAGAACTTTCACCCTAGAATTTCATATCCAGCCAAATGAAGCTTCATAAGCAAAGGAGAAATAAAATAAAATCCTTTACGAACAAGCAATTGCTGAGAGATTTCATCACCGCCATGCCTGCCTTGCAAGAGCTCCTGAAAGAAGCACTAAACATGGAAATGAACAACTAGTACCAGCCACTTTAAAAAGGTACCAAATGGTAAAGACCATCAACACAATGAAGAAACTGTGTCAACTAATGGGCAAAACAACCAGCTAGCTTCAAAATGGCAGGATCAAATTCACACATAACAATATGAACCTTAAATGTAAATGGGCTAAATACCCCAATCAAAAGACACAGACTGGAAAACTGGATAAAATGTCAAAACCCATCAGTGTGCTGTATTCAGGAAACCCATCTCACATGCAAGGACACACATTGGCTCAAAATAAAGGGATGGAGAAAGATTTACCAAGCAACTAGAGAGCAAAAAAAAAAAAAAAAAAAGCAGGAGTTGCAATCCTAGTCTCTGAAAAAATAGACTTTATACCAACAAAGATCAAAAGAGACAAAGAAGGGCATTACGTAATGGTAAAAGGATCAATGAAACAAGAAGAGCTAACGATCCTAAATATATGCACACACAATACAGGAACACCAAGATGCATAAAGCAAGTTCTTAATGGCCTACAAGGAGACTTAGACTCCCACACAATAATACTGGGAGAGTTTTACACTCCACTGTCAATATTAGACAGATCAGCGAGACAGAAGATTAACAAAGATATCCAGTACTTGAACTCAGATCTGGACCAAGCAAACCTAATAGACATCTACAAAACTCTCCACCCCAAATCCACAGAATATACATCCATCTCAGCATGACATCACACCTAGTCTAAACTTGACCACATAATTGGAAGTAAATCACTCCTCAGCAAATACAAAAGAATGGAAATCATAACAAACAGTCTCTCAGACCACAGTGCAGTCAAATTAGAACTCAGGATCAAGAAACTCACTCAGAACTGCACAACTTCATGGAAACTGAACAACTGGCTCCTGAATGTTGACTGGATACACAATGAAATGAAGGCAGGAATAAAGATTTTCTTCAAAACCAATGAGAACGAAGACA